>JAGXJF010003325.1:0-89636 GCA_019208055.1 Stipa capillata
GCGTAGCTCCGTAGATCTGCGCCTCCCCGGTCGAATCCCAAAGGGGGTCCTTCTGGACCACCGATACCGATGTTTGTACATCGACAGCTGCCCTCATAGATTTGCTCCAAGGTGTCCCAGAGTTCCTTGGTAGAGTCCATGGTGCTGACCCTGTTCAAATCATGTTCTTGGAGACCCATGAATATAGCTGTGGCAGCCCTTGCATTATTCTGGATGTTTCTCTTGTCATTGATGCTTGGCATTATGGTGTCCTCCATCCTATAACCTGTATTGACAACTTCCCAAACATCTGGATCAATGGCGATAAGATGCATTTACATCTTTCTTTTCTAGAAGGCATAGTTAGATCCATCAAAAACATGAATTTTACCCTCATAGCCCGACATCCTTTAACTCTGACTGTTAAGCCAATTCAAAGAGCAACCTTGCTCTGATACTAATTGAAAGGATCGCAGGAGCCGACTAGAGGGGGGTTGAATAGGAGGCTAGCCAAATCCAAAGAACAAATTCGTTTTATCAAGCATTAGCCTTAACAGGTAAAGAGGTTTAGCTAGCTGTGAAACAGATAGACTACTCGGGCAGCAAATGACATGAAGATTAACACATAGCTATCACACAGGTAGCTAACAAGATCAGAGATAAGCTACAGAGCAACTGTGACACAGCTAGATAACACAGGTGAAAAGATGTATCACAGCACTAACAAATAGCACAATCAAGCAAGCTAAGTGCTGAAAGTAAACACACAGAGAGAGACACAGAGCATTTTTCACCGAAGTTCCCACTCCTTGCAGAGTGGTACGTCTCCATTGGAGAAACTATTCCGAAGAGATAGCCAGCACTTGTGGTACCTTTTTCTCTGTGTACCTGAAACTTCAAGCACGCTCCTTTGCTTGTGGAAGTCCTTTTGCTTGGCAGCGGGTAGGCTTCAGATCACCCTCACAAATGTCTGGGCCAACCCACACAAGCTTGGGTGATCACCAGTGACTCCTACACCTGTCTAGGAGTAGACACTCCAAGAGTAACAGAATCTGCAGCAACAACACTTGGAGGAACCAATGCTCTTTGCTCAAAGCTCTAACTCACTTGAACAAACACATGAAAAGTTTGATTTCTGTTCAGAAGATGAGAGGCTTGCAACGGTTGAAAATGGCTGGCAAAGGTTGAGGTCCAAGACCTCCCCTGGTCCCCTATATATAGGGTCCATAGGCACCTAACCGTTACACTCATGCCACGTAGGATTAAGTGAGTCACCTGTGACAGGCACCGGTGACACAGCTAACCATAACGCACAATGGTAACAAGGCTTCAGGCAGACCGACACTTATGTCACCGGTGACTGACACAGGTGAAACCCTAACTGATGTAGACTCCCTACTCAGCCTGGTCTTGGCACATTACATGCCCTCAGTGCACACAATAAGCTCTGATGTATAACAGGAGAGAACCTCCAATAGTTTTCTGACGCAGCAGACAAACCATTGCAGTGCATTTCTCTTAGCATTTTCAAGCTCTCCCCTAGCACAAAGGTGTACCTGAGTCATAGAGCGGTTGTTGACCTGTGACACAGCTGTGCCACACAGGTAATTATGGCTCTAGGGTTGAGGAAACTAGCACAGTAGTGTACTAGCACAACCCAGTTTCACACTTGTGCAAAACTGTTGTTACAAGGCCACTGCCCACAAGGCATCAGTGCCACTGTCCAACACTCTGAGCATTGAGCATAAGAACTTTCAAAAGTAATTGCAACTTCATCCCTCTTGGTAGTACATGTGTTTCCTAATGACTCAAGAAAACTAGCAAATCTAGGCTTCAGCTTCCACCAACTGTAGTCAAGACTCTTGACGCATCAAGCAACCATCACCTTGCTTGCAACTCCTAGCACAGCACTGCTTCTTCACAGTTGTGGCACAGCTGCCTAGCACAGCTATCTCCTTGTCTTGGGAAAACACATTTGTACTTTTAGTGGTCATCCTTTCATAGATGAAACCTCTTCCTGGAACCTAATCTTCCTGCTTACACTCAATGTAAATATTAGATCCCAGTTTGGGTTGCCATTAGCCATCAAAACCATTTAGGGGCCTAGATGCTCTTCAGTCACACTCTCTTTGTTGTGGTAATTTGTTGGGTTTAGCAAATATATCGGGATAGGAGTTGAGAATATCTTAAATATCCTGAGGAAGAGCTAAGGATGTAGGTGTCTTGTCGGGAACAATAAGGTTAACCTAGAGCACACATATCCCATGATACCTTTCTGCATCATTTCCTGAATTTGGTGAGGTTGAGATAAGTAGTGTTTAGTAGGAATAGTATGATCTATTAATAAAATGTGCTTGCCATCTCTGACAATTTGAAAATTTCTCTGTTTCAAATCCAAACGAATTGGGTTGTGATCATAAATCCAATCAGCTCCAAAGATCACATCATAACTTTTCAATCTAAGCAGGTTGAAAGAACTGCAAAACTTGTGACCTTGAACCTTGTAATCAGTTAGAGGAACACTAGCATTAGAGATAAGTTCACTTCCTCCAGCAAATGTGACCTTCTTGAGTGAACTAGCTACATCAAATTAACTAAGCATCCAACTATCAACATTTTAACTTCTCAAATGTCAACAAATTATCAAATATACAACTAAATAGCACAAATTAATAGCAAATATATCTAAATAGAAATATATGTAAGCATTAATAAGGATCAACAATTAGCATTGGAACTTTGTGAATTCCTTGGCATTTTAAGGAAAGTATTATAATCTAGTATGGAGAACATATTTCCTCCTATTCATTTTTTCATAATTACAAGTTAAAATGCAGCCAGTCCAGGAGTCCAGATTGCCAACGTCAAGGTACCATTGTTAAGATGGTGCATGTTTATATGGTCCTGTAATCTCCAATCCAATATCTCGCTTGTGCTAAATTACTAATAACAATGTTAGCATTGTTATGAGTTAATTACTCCACTTAGGAGATAAATCATCGCAATTCTATTGTGAACATATTTGTAACAGGTAGGCTTTCAGCGAATCAAGTTTTGTGGTCTAAAATAGCATCCCAGTTCATATCTAAACATCCTCTAGACTAGATCACATATTGTGAGTTACACTCGAGTAGAGCACACCTTCAGTGACGGGGAAAATGACGACGATGGCCTGGAGGTCGGGGACGGCATGGTGGAGGTCAGGAAATGCGTGGAAGGCGCTCGGCGATAGCGTGGACGGTGCTTGGGTGCGGCGCTCGCACATGGCTCGAGGACGACGGCTTGGACTACGCTCAGGGCAGCATGGAAGGCGCTCGGCAATGACGTGGATGGCGCTCAGGGGTGGCACTTGTTTGGGGCGCTCAGGCGCTCGATCTTAAGTGTTGGACAAAACCCTGGTGGTCATGTGTGGCCAGTTATGTATGTTCCTTTATCTGAGGCAGTTATTCGGATTTGCTGCTTTGGATAAGGAATATAGGAGACGGTTGAGAAGGAGAAACCACTTTAGATAACATGATATCCGCGGTGCTTGTTTGTTTCCATTCTCTTTGGATAACATGATATCTGAGGCACTTGTTTGTTCCCAACCGGCTCCAATAAAAGTTCTGAACCTATAAAACAGTCTAGAAGTTCTGCACATTCAGCAATATGGAAACATTGATTACAACATTGGAAATATGTTTCAAACAAAAAATTATATGAACATTGAAATATAGATTTAAATGAGCATTTCATATATATTTCCATCAACCACATCTCAAATTGATTACCACTAATAAGTCTATGTAGTAAAAGGTGATATTTTACATGAGAATTTCAAATGAGTTTTCGCTGTTGTTTATTTTTCTTTTTGCAAAGCATTTCTTCTTCGAATTCTAGCCCTCCTTGATGATCATTGTGTATGTAGCATACTTCGTCAGGTTCATCGTCTCCCATGTGTCTTATGCTTTGGGCGATAAGAGGCGCCTCTTCAAATATCTTATATTCATCCTCCTCTACCACATAAAAGACATGCTTTTGCCATGCATGGAAATATGAAGATTCTTCTTGGCTGGATCGGTTACATAAAAGACTTGGTAAGCTTGGTTGGCCAAAATGAATGTATCATCTTTGAAACCAACCCGTGCAAAGTCTACTATTGTCAAGCCATACATGTTGACCTTCGTAGATTGGATATTCACCAAGCACCACTAGAATAAAGGAATTTTCAAGTGTACATAGTCCAATTCCCAAATATCCTCTATGAACCCGTTGTACCAACTCCGTCTCCTAGCCAAGTCAAATGTCTCTATGCGGACCCCACTATTTTGGAATGTGCTCTTCCTATCTTGATCTCCTGTGTAGAATGTGTATCCATTGATGTCGTATCCTTGCCAAGTGACGACTCTTAATATAGGTCCCTTTGCATACCATGTTAGCATGTCACTTGGGGATCCCAAATGGAGATGCTCCATGAACCATTTGTTGAATTTTTTTGTTGTGCTCTCTCATCCTCCATATATTGGTTCTATTTGGATGGTCTTGTCATAACTTAGCCTTGTGCTTGTCGACGTATGAGGACGCTGCAGTCATGTCTTGCAACACCATGGCCTAGAGCGTGTCCAGCTTGATCAGTGGTTATTGATTTCTTTTTAATGGTCCAAACACCGTCAAGCCTACCCTCATATCGAGATCGTGTAAATCCAATCGATTGGTACTTCGACTCCATGTAATCAATACAGAACTCGACAACCTCTTTCACAGTGTAATCTTCGATAATACTTCTTTCGCATATAATGCTTCAGGATTCCCATGAATTTATCGGATGGGTACAAGTTCCGAAGGAAGACTGACCTGCACATCTTGATCTCATGCACAATGTGGACGATGAGATGAATCATTATATTAAAGAAGGATGGTGAAAATACATCTCTAGCTAACATACAGTCTCCGCCACCGCTAAATCTAGATTATCTAGTTCAAACACATTCATCACCTTCTGTGAAATCTTGTTAAAGAAGAAGTAAAAGTTCATGATTGTCTCTAGTATGTCGGGCATCAGAGTATTTCTGATTGCAATTGGGAGCGTCTGTGTCATCATAACATGAAAGTCATGAGACTTCATGCCGATTAGTTTCATGTCCTGCATCGAGACATGCCTCATTATGTTAGTAGAGTAGCCCAATGAAACTTTAACACTATGCAAGAATTACAAAACTCAGTTCCCTCAGCCTTGGATAAACTGTAATAGACAGGGCGGATGTATGTGTCACGGACCCGGAATTGCATATGATTAGGGGAACGCGAAGTCGCCAAGGACCGAAGGACTCATCGGCCCAGTGGCACGGTACCTGCGCCGTATGCACCAAGGCGGAACGATCCGACACCCGCCACGTGCGAGCCGGCCGGAAGCGACCAATCTTCCCAGAACCACATACGATTCCATGATCCGGTGAAGGTTTGGAGTCGTTCCCAATTACTACCAGGCAAAACAAGGTCGGAGGAGCCCGGCGGTTCTACCCACACCCTAACCTAGCTCGAAGGCTAGTGGGTCGCTCGAAAGCCTGGTAGAATGCCCACACCCTGCCTGGCCGGCACAGCATCTCAGCCAGCGGGTCACTCAACCGATTCCTGCTCGGCCTAGTAACAAGAGGTACAGCCATAACCCTTCACGGCATACCCATACGCTTCATATCATACACGCATTGCATATGGGCAGCCCGAATAACAACTCGGATATCACAACAAAGCTCTACAAGTACGATATTAATAGTAACTGTCCACGATGGGACAACACATTACATCATTCGGCCATAACCGAAAACATATCCGAGTACGGAGAGTTTAAACGACAGCGAAAACAAGGTAAATGAGTCCCATAGCGGCATAGTGACCGCTGACCAAAAGCTGCAACCTATCCCATGAATCGACTAACTAACCGAGGAAACAACAATTTCAGGCATCATCGAAATAGTCTTCGACCACCGGCTCACCTGCAAGCTCTAGGAATAACCTAGGTGAGTACAAACGTACTCGCAAGACTTATTCGTGCTTGATTAAATGTCCTACCCATACTAGTACAGCAGTAATTAAACATGAATGCTTCTCAGAGTAACAATATACAAATTAAGGACATAACATTGACAAGGTGAAGTAAAGACAAGCTAAGTAACAATCTAACTCAGGATACAAACATATCACAACCAATTCACCACGAGATCAAATCAGCAAATCCAAATCCATTGGGGCAGCCTATGAGTCCAATCCAAATCAATCCATTAAACATCATCCAATTCAATTAGGGCAGCCCCTAAGTCAAATCCAAATTGATCCAGCATCCACACATGTTTATTTTAATCTCTCGAACCGCTACCGACAACTCAACCACTGCAGGCATAGTGAGTGCATAACAGTTTGGAGGTCATGAGCCTCCAAAGTGCATGGAGGCTTACCCCAGCTATCCTCAGTGTTGGTTCTCGCTAACGTTCCCGTGTGATAAGGGATGGTGACACGCTGAAGATAGGGTTGGTGTGGCGACAAAACTCTACTTACTCCTGGGTCGCCATCACCCCGCTATTAACACCAACCGTACCCATTGTGCACGCCCTCGGCTCTCCCAACTCACTTAACAATTTAGTTGAAGAGCCATAAGATGTTCTCGACTTAGGACACATCCTACACATGCTAATGTACGCAACTTTGCGACGATTCACAGATAACATCCATACACATAGCACATATGAATAGGGCATACACAAGAGTACGGAAATTAAAGATGCAACAAGCTCTGCTTGCCTTGGTCGTAGTATTCCTGATCTTGCGGGAGGTCATGAGCTTGGTGGTCTCTCTCTTCGAGTCCTGTTGCGAACGATTCGAAGTGCCGGAAGAAAACGGTAAAAGAAGACCATAAGACTCAGCATGTATGCATGATGAATGGACAATGCTAGATGTAGGTATTTAAGGTGGTGTGCGGAGTTGTATACTCTAGGGTGACTGACATACTCTGGGTTTTTAGTTTTAGTTATGATATAGCTTTAAACATGGATGGATCTAAAATATGGATGCATGCATGGGATACGCTATACAATTAAGGAGAAAGGCTTTAAATCTATAATTAGGGTTAGGGCTCATTTGGTTGATTTGTTGTCGTAGGTGAGAACATGGGGTCGCGATTGTTTTCTGACTGTTAGGCGAATTGCGATACTAGCATTTTAAGTTTGGCTGTTAAGCTAGATTCTCTAGTATACATATTTTTGGAGTTCGTTGACATTTTCTACGAGTTCTACAAGTTTAATAAAACTTAGCATTTCCTGTCTTCTTCTCGGCAAAGAGAAATATATTAATTATCTCATCATCTAAGAGCAACAAGTGGGTTTATCTGGTCATCTTTTTAGATATGAGATTTCCTAGTTAATCAAGCGTTCGTTGCATGATCCCACCTGTCATAGAACTAGGTACTATTTTCTTTTCATTTAAACTTGTGAGCATATGGTGTATGAGATTGCTCTTGGGAGTATCTATTGCTAGCACTTGGATTTACGTAAACAGGAAACAGGCGCGAAGCCGAACTTATTACTTACTTTCCTACTGGTGTCTAATATCTAGCATTCATCCATGCATCAAACAGATGAATTAATCACTATTTTGTCTTAGCCGTGCGCAGCAATTGACTCCAGTGATAAATGAGGTAGGGTATTAGCGGTGCTAATTAATGGTTAGCTGGTTTTACTTGTTAGTACCCAAATGAATCAAGGGGTTTTGACATGGATTGACCGGAGCATTCAAATTCGAGAGCAATCAATTTGTCTAGGCATGAACTAACCGAAATGTTTGGCCTTATCTGCCGGTTATTGAGCTTGTCCAACATTAGGTAATTTCGTCAGTTATAAAAGAGTCATAACCGGACATGTATAAAGGTACCTTCGGATTGAGGTAAGCCACTAGGGAAGTTTGTATCGTGAACATTACTTTATGCGGTAACCCGTTCAATTAGTGTTAGTGACTAGTACTAATCTGTGCATTAAAAGATTGATTACTAACTAGTTTGTTTTACCCGATGTATAGCAGTTAACTCAAGTAATTAGCCGATAGTGAGAGCAGGATGTTTGATTGACTAAGCATTAAGGTTTGAAATATGTTAACTTAATACAACTGACTTTCATTAGTTTAGCCGACCAGATTAATACTCTAATTAATTAGCTAACGATAACTGCATCTAATCACTATTATCCCGTAGCAATTTATCAGTAATTAAAGAACAGTTCGGCTATTGAATGTGTCGGAGTTGCATTGATTATCTTCAGCTCAAAACATGTGCAACTGAATCAGTCGACCGTTTGCCTGGTCGGTGGCGAGTTCGTGAGAAGGGCAAGAAGCAAAAAGGGAAAGAAGTGGAGGTGGCCAACAGCGAGCAGTGCTCGAGCAATCCTCAGATGGTGCATTAGTTCATTAATTACAGCTGTTAGGGATGTCTTAACCGAATACCTCACAAGAAATAATAATAGATAACAAGAAAAGGAAAGAAAATGGGTTGAGCGAGTGCTCACCCCTGGCGGCGAGGCACACGGCGAGCAGCTCGGGTTTGGGGGAAAGGCCCGGACGGCGGCGAGGCCTGGAGAGGGAGCACAGGCGGTGGAGGAAGCCGGTGAGGGCGGCGGCCGACGCTTGGGCCATGGGGCAGCCGAGGCAGTGGCTCACCGGCCACTGCCGCGAGCTGCGGCGGCGCACCAAGGAGCGGCGGCGCTGGTGGGAGGAAGATGGGAGGCCCTGTGGCGGTGGGGCGAGCAGAGGGGAGCGGTGAGCCGACGGGGCGAGGAGCGGCACGGCAGGCAAAGGGGCAAGGAGCAACGGCGGCGTGGATGGGGGCGGCAGATCCGGGAGGCGCTGGCCGGCGACGGTGGCAAGGCCAGCCGAGGTGAGGAGGGCGGCGCGGCCATGGGGCACCCGGGGCAAGCCACGGCGAGGCCTAGAGGGGCGGCGGCGCTTGGAGACCCACGGCGGCGGTGGCGAGGTTGGGGGATGCGGGTGGCGACCGGCGGTGGTGACCTGACGTGCTACGCCCGGGGGCTTACCGATTGAAGGACGGCGACGGCAACATCTTCACCAACGCATGGAACATCGAACAGCTACGTTATTTCTACGCTTAAACACTTTATCTGATAACATGGAAACATGAATAAAGAAACCCCCTTTCGCTCACTCGAAATAAGTCCCTTTTCCCGACTGACCCGCTACGCCTGTTCGTAGCGGGTACTCGGCAACTGCACGGTTTTCCCCGCACTCGTGAAATATTTTAGTACTGTGTATAAAGTCCGGTGTTAACTCTTTGACTCCAATCGCCGGTTTACGCCGCAACCTTACGCTACACGGGACACACGCCCACGGCTAATCCCTATGCAAAGGAGGCTACAACGGGTTGGCGAAGAGCAGAAACGAACAAGCAAACATACACAGGAACAAAGTCTTTTCATGGCTAAAATAAATTAACTTGCTAATCGCGTAGTTTGTACATAAGTCACTCGGCATCCCCGAGTGCATTCAAAAATCACTCGGCGTCCCCGAGTTCTTACAAAAATCACTCGGGATTCCCGAGTCCTTACAAAAATCACTCGGCATCTCCGAGCTGTTCACAGCTACCATTATTTTTTACAGGCCCGCGCGATCCATGAGGGAGTCTGCCGTAGACTCAACGATCCTCACCATCTCCGGAATGTCTTCGTCCGGGACATCGGCAGCATACCCCTCCCCGATCGCCTGCATGTCCAGCAGTGGATAGTGCGACCGAGCCACCGCCAGAACCATGGTGGCCCCCGTCCGCGCAGCCTCCGACTCTATCTTCTTCAGCTGGTCAGGGCGCTTGCGTCAGGCGCTCCGCGACTGCCCCTACGGAATCCGGGGCCGGCTCCTCTAACCAGATGGCGCCGCACGCTACCCGTCCCACCGTCAGCAATGACTGGGTCATCCCACGGGCCTTCTCGAGGCGCGCTTTAAACTCTACAAGGACAAAACTCAACGGTGAGCAAAAAAGACCGGCGGGCCCTGACCAGCTACAAGCCCGAGTCAAAAAACTCACCAGCCTCGGCCTCGGCGGCTCCCCTCTTCGCCGCTTCGGCAGCCGCCATCGAGTCGGCGGCCCTCTTGGACATCGACTCGGTCATCTTATGAGCATCGTGCAAACTGCTGTCCAGCATGTTCGCCCTGCACTCGAGCTGCTCCGCGCGGGCTTTCTCAGCCGAGAGCATCTCCTGGAGCTTGCTGGCTTGGTCCTTGGCAGCGTCGAGCTCCTGGGTGCGGGCCTTCACCGCCTCGAGCTCCGCCCTAAGCTTCGCGGCCTCGTCTTCGGCGGTTGCAAAGGATAGCGCATCAGTAAGACAAAAGGCGACAAGGGCGACAAACACCACTTAGATCCCTCACCTTTGGTTCAGGCGATCTCCTGCGAAAGGCCCGCCTGCAGAGCGGTAATCTCCGCCCCGCGCCTGTGGGCCATATCCTCCGCCGCCTGTCGGCTCGCAGCCAGCTTGTCCCACTCGGCCTTCCGCAGGTCGAGTCGGTCAAGGACCGGCAGCCGGTCCTGAAGGAAGGCGGTCTTGTGTTGCGACCGCTGATTCAGACTCTGCGAAAAGAAGACGCAAAAGTTAGGCCACCCGGGAAGGTTATCAAGACCCTCCACTCAGTCCCAAGGACCCAGCGGAGGCTCGGGGGCTACACCCTCTGGGTGCACTGTTCGTGCACCCAGAGTCAAACCTACAAAAGAATGCAAAATAAACCCTCCGCCCGACTATCCTAGTCGAACGCAGGCTCGGGGGCTACACCCTCTGGGTGCACTGTTCGTGCACCCAGAGTGAAAACTACAAAAATGCTAAGGGCCCTCCACCCGACTACCTTAGTCAGGCAGAGGCCCGGGGGCTACTCCCTACGGATACACTCCTCGAAAGCAAAGGTGGCTCACCTGCATCAACGGGCGCAACCTGCCGTTCAGCAGGTTGGCTCCCTCCTTCACCGTCTTCAGCAAGGCCGGGAGCATCTCGCCGAGCTGAGCCGCGACGTCCGTCGCGTCATTCCATTCCTTCTCCTCCTGGACGTCGTCGATCTCCCGGATCGTCATAGTCGGCCGCCACGGGTCCGATTGCCGGACCCGAAGCGGTCGGAGCGCCAGCTCAGAGGACGGCTGGGGAGGCGGAGCAGCGCTGAACTCCTCCATCGGCGGGGGCAAGTCGAGATTGCCCCCATGGTCCTGCGGGGTGGCCCCAGCCAACTCGGGACCTGCTTCTCCCGCTGTCTCCGAGCTTCGGTGGAGGGCTCCTCTCCCCCGAGGAGCGGCAGGCGAGGCGAGCTGCGCGCTGGGTCGCTCGGGGGACGGCCGAGGAGGCGAGGACGAGGCCGCATGTGGAGGCGACGAGGGCCGGGCATCTGACCCCGGTGGATCCCCGCCTCGGCTGGACCCCGGGGCGCTCGAGGGAGCCTTGGGATGTCCCCCGCCCTCTGCGTCCTACAGAAAGAAAGTTGAACCCATCAGCATTCGAAAAACACAAATGAACAGGTGGTCGACAGGACACTCACTTGGCCGATCGAGGGACGGGAACGCGCCTCTTAGGCCCCGAGGCTCGCCGCCCGGGCGCGGCAGCAGCCGGGGCCGTCGAGGTTCCCTGACCCACCATGTGCCCCGAAGGCGGTGTCGGCATCTCTTTTCTCCCCCCGGCTGGGGGGAAACGTCGTCTTCAGCCACCCGAGGAGTTTCACTCGGGGCGGCAGCCGGCGCCCCCGGGTCAGCGCCAGCAGAGGAGCCGTCCTGCTCTGCTGGGGTAGTCCTCATGGCGAGCGGAGCCGCTGAGTCAGGATGGGGGGCAGAGCCACCCTGCCCCGACAAAGCGGTGCCCGCCGCGGCGGGTGTCGAGCCGGCGGCGGAGCCGCCCTGCCCCCTCGGGGTAGGGCCCGCCGGCGGCCTTCGCCTCTTCAGGCGGAGGAGAACGTTATCGTCATCCTCGTCCTCCTCCGGGGTCGGCGCGCTCGGCGGGGAGAGCGGGGGGCCGCGGCCGCCGGCGCCTTCCCCTTAGAAGGTCCGGCGCCCTTCGAGGACCCGGCGCCCTTTGAAAAGCTGGCGCCGGAAGAAGATGCCCCGGCTGCCCCCTGCGGTGGCGGCCTGCCACTCGGGACGTCAGCGTACCGCGGCTGGTTCCATATTTCGTCCTCCGGGAGGGGAGCGTTGGAACAGAAGCCGAACAAGAAGACAAACCTCGAGTGAGACTCGGCGAAGAATTAAAGAAAAAGGCCAGGGTGTCAGTTACTCACCTGACTCAGCGGGTTCGCCCGGCTGAAGGGCGGCGGTCGCTCGGAGAAGTCCAGGCTCATCCCCTGAGCTAGGAGCTTCTCAAGCCGGCTCTGGACTTCACCCTCCGTGAGCTCTTTGGCGGATTCCCGGGTCGCGTCATCTTTGCCGGTGTACTCAAACATGGGGTACACCCGAAGCTTCACAGGCTGCACCCGCCACCGGACGAAGGTCGCAACGACGACCGTCCCAGTGACTCCGGATTCCATCGCTTCGGCAAGCTGCGCCATTAGGACAGCGATGCTGTCCTGCTCCCTGTCGAGTGGGGGATCCGACCAGCTTAGCTTGACTTCCGACGGATGGCCCGAGAAAGCCGGCAGCTGAAAGGATCTCAGGAGTCGACTAGAGGGGGGTGAATAGGTCGGCTCTAGAAATTTAAAACCTAATGAGCTTTACTTAAATTAAATAGGTCAATCCTAGCTAGGTACAGGCAACTGAAACAGGCAGCTGACACTCAGCCAGATAACTCAGATAACATGCAGGAAAAACAAAGACTAGAGAGTGTCAACTGAGTCTCAGGTGCGTGACTCAGTTGTGTGCATCAGATAGGCAGTTCAGTTGTGTGTCAACTGAGTCTCAGGTGGGAAACTCAGTTGTGTGCAGCAGAGAGTGTTCTATATATATCTACACAGGTAAAAACAGATCATGCAAACAAAACAAGTAGACACAGAGATTTGTTTTACCCAAGTTCCCACTCTATGCAAAGTGGTATGTCTCCGTTGAAGAAGCTGCTTTCACAGCCGGCACTGAACCGTGCTCTTTCCTCGTTCACTTATCTTGTGTGGAATCCTTTTGATCTCACCGTAGCAAGACAGGCAGACCCAAATCGCCTTCACAAACACTTGGAGGTAGCCACACAAGACTTGGCTAGCTCACCAACGACTCCAACTTCCCGGTCTTGGAGCAGACGAACCCCAAGAGCTCTCTCAGTCTCTTGGAGGAACCAGTACCATGAACTCTCTCAGTTCTGAAGCACTCAAGATGTAAAGCAACTCTCTCTCACGGTGGATGCATGCAGGCAATGCTCTCTCGGAGACTAAGAGCTCTCTCTTCCAACAGCAGGGTGCTTTCTATGGTATAGGTAAAGGTTGAGGTCGAAACCTCCCCAGGTTCCCTATTTATAGAGTCCCTGGCAGCTAGCCGTTACCCTCATGCCACGTCAGACAAAGAGCCACCAGACAAACCTATCTGAGACTCAGCTAACATACACTTGGTAACCTACTAGCCACGGCTGAGCTACCCACCTGAGTCTCAGATGCCAAACTCAGGTGGACTCGGTTGCCTCAGGCAGCACCTGAGCACAACATAGGCCGGCTCACTACAAGCCTTAAACTGATTCAAGAGGACAATGGACTCACCACTGCCACTGACCAGCTCGCTCAGAATCTTGGCACTGGTTCCAAGCTAACAACTGAAGACGACAGCCCTTTGAAGACGCACAGCGAACCCCTTGACGTAGATCCACTAGCTTCCTAGCTCCTCCAGGTCTTATCCAGCTTGCAGTCACGGTCCTTGAACTCCATCAAGCCACCATCACCTCGCTTGCCCTCGAGCACAGCCTCGGCTTCCTCGCAACTGAGCCTCAGGAGACTAGCTCAGCTAGCCCTTCTGACCTTCACGGTTCCTTGCTCTTTTTTGGCCTCATCATCAGTCAGATGTTGTCTTGATCGATCACCTGTTCATCTAAACTCCTGTTCACACTCGTTGTAAACGTTAGATATAGGTGAGGGTTGCCATTAACCATCAAAACCAAACCTTGGGGCTAGATAATCATCCTTCCACTCTCCTTGGGACTGGATGCACTTTCAATCTCCCCCTTTTTGGTGGTTAGTGGCAACCCCTTTAAACATAGCATTAGGTGTATAAAAGGGTGTGATATTCAACCAGGTTTAATATCTACTCCCCCTTAAGCTGTGCACATAAGAGATTTTGCGTTTTACTGCAAATGCACAGTTCTGTTTAATCATGGAGAGTAGATGCTAAACCAGGTTGCCATAACATAACTGAATAAATAAGCACAGCGGAATATCAATTATGTTGAACAAATACTCAGCAACAGATGTACAAGGAATAGCATGCTTGAGTACAAATCTAAATTCTCCTAAAACAAATATTATCAGAGCAGATATCATTAGAATAGATATTATCAGAGCAAATAGATATCAGAGCAGTCAACAGAATTTAGAGCAAAATACTTGTATCAGAGCTAAACACATGTATCAGAGCAAAAGAAAAAGAAACACAACACATGTATCAGATCAGAAAAGGCAAAGACACATGTATCAGAGCAAGACAAACAACATGTATCAGAGCAAGACAAACAATCAGAGCATCATCATATGTATAAGCAATTTTTTTTTAAAAACAGAGAATGTCTTGACATACATGCAGGACACACATGCAGCTCTTAGCCTAGCCCTTAGCCCTTTTTACATATTCTCTCTAATCTCTCCCCCTGAATCTAATCTCTCCCCCTTTGCCACTAAACACTAAAAAGAGATAGGAAGAAGATCTTCAGGGAGCTGGCTTCTGTTGCAGAAGGGATAGAATCTGATCAAACTTGCTGCTGACTAAAGCCTTGAGATCTGCCATATCAGCCTTGATATCGGTCTTCAGCTCTGTCATCTCTTGCTTCAGCTCATCTTGCCTTCTCTTGATAGCAGAAATCTGAACGGGCACAACCCTCTTGATAAAAGCATCAACTGCAGCAGGGTTGTCCAGACGTTGAACCAAAGGCACATTAGCAGAGGAAAGATCAACTGATACTGAAGCTTGAAGCTCAGCAGGAGGAGATGGTTCCCTAGCTGAGTCTCGGACAGGAGACACCTGAGGCTCAGGTAGGTCTGCTTGGGGTTCAACTGCTGGCTGAAAGACTCTGACTGAGGCTCTGGTAGCTGGCTCAGGTGGCACTGAGGCACTTGGCTGAGAGGCTTCAAGGATGCTATAGAAAGGTTTCTCATCTTCATTATCATCCTTTTGAGGTCTGAACTTGCTGAAATAACACTTCTGGTCAAAGGAGAAAGATGAAGTTGCTAATGCTATTCTCTGAAGGATCATATCCATTAAGTATGAGTCATATCTCATCTTGTCTGTTCTGTTCTTCTGGCATTCATTGATCTCAGAGAAGATATATCGAGCAACATCAAACTTTTCCTTCTTGGCAATCAGCTCAAGGATTCTCCAGACTGGGTTATAGATAGCATCAGTCCCTCCACCCTTTGCACAGATAGACACATTTAGAATCTTCACAATATGTTTCGGTGTCTTCATGAGTCCCTTAAAGTGCTGAATATACTTGGGGACTGCACCTTTGGCTGGGGGAAACACAAAGCCAGAGGGAAAGAATTTTTGCCTTGTCTCATTTGGCACCCAATCTGGTTGCAAGCTCTTGTCTTCTTCTGATCCTTTGGAGATGTTTATCTGTGATAGCTTGGGCCCTGATGGCAAGTTGAACAGTTCAGAAAATTTTGTAGCTGTGATGCACAGCAACTGACCTCTGGTCATCCACAGCATGAAATCTTGGTGATCTTGCTCAACGAAGACTGTTGCATAGAATTCCTTGATCACTTCAGAATCATAATTTTGGTTTGTGCTGCAGATTTGATCTAATTGAATAGCAGCTAAAATATCTTTTAGATCGCCCAAACCATTTTTAGCCAAATTGGCCCAATCTATGGGCATGCTATCAACAAAACCCTTCTTGGGTAGCAGAAGATGGTAGCTGGACTGCTGCTGATTATTCCAAAATCTTTGATCACTGCACTGCCTCCTCTTGATATTGCCTTCACTGTCAAAATATGGATTTGTAGTTCTCATGGCAGTGTAGTTGGAGGTGCTTCTTATGTCCAAATCTATGGTAGCCAGACTAGCATCTGCCTTTCGAAGCTTCTTGAGTGTTGCTGTAGACAGAAATTTCATCTCTTGAGAGTTTGTCCTTGCAGCTTTAGCAAAGATAGCAGCATACTTGACTTCCAGAGACTCATCTGAGTCTGCCTCCTGAGTCTCAGCTGCACTGTCTTCAGAGACAGAGGAAGATGTGGAAATTTGAGCTTCTTCTGATGATTGTTCTACTGCGACATCTTCTTCCTCACCCTCATATTCTTCATCTGAGTCAGATGTCTTTTGTTTCTTCCTTCAAGGAGAGGGAGGATGAGGGTCACTTGGACTGGAGTAATGAGTCATCTGATCCTTCTGACTGAGACTTAGCTGATTCAGCCTGAGACTCAGATGGCCTTTTATGAGCAGACTCTGGTGCAGGAGAAGACTCTGGTGCTGGAGATGATTCTGTCCTTTCTTGTTCAACAAGCCCTTGGTCTCCTCGAGCAGGTTCTAGATCAGATAAGGACTGGAAGACTGATCCCATGCTTACTGATGCTCCAGCTGAGGGATCGGCTTGGGACACAGGTGGATTTGCACCTAAGGATGTTCTGAGCTTGGTCATAGAATCTTCTAGATTCTTCTCTAGATGCTTTCCACTGGAATCTAGCTCTGCTAGGATATCTTCTATAGACTCAATGGGAGCTTTCTGTTGAGTTTCTGCTGCTGTGGAGACAAGCTCTAGCCCAGCTGAGGAAGCTGCCTGGGACTCCGCTGGCTTACTCGGTTGAGAAGCAGGAGCACTAGATTGATGAAGTGGGGCTGCTGAGATAGGGGCATCTGAGTAATCTACCCAGTTCATCCATTTGCTGCAGCTATCTCATCATACAGGAACTTCTTGCGGGCTTCATCTGTGCAAGAGTTCAGTTCCATTGCGTAGGCATCTATCCTTCTTTGCAGCTTGTTATCATGATATTTGCGCCATAAATGTTTACACTCCAATGAAAACTGAGGTACAAAGAGTTCCATTTTCAGAATCAAGTCTGCCTTCTCATTTCCAACAACCTTTCCTTCTTTTCTTAACAGCTCTTGAAGCTCTTCTTTGATTGCCTTGTCTTTCTTCCATATATCCTTTTGGACTAAGACATCTTTAGGAGCATCAGATGAGTCAAAGACTAATTTCTTGATTTCTTGAATTTTTGGAGTGAGAGCATCTCTTTCAGCTTCTGAGGCAGCCGGCAACATCCCCATTAAATCATGCACTTCTTTGACTAGAGCACTGTGAGATTTTCTTTTCTCAGCTTCAGCTTTCCATGCAGCCTCTTCTTCCTGTTTTTGCTGACTCTTAGCCTTGCTGGGTTCAATAACAGCTTCTGATCGAAGCTTCTTAGGAACTTTGTACAGGATCAGATTAGCTGGTCCACCAGCAGCTCTTGTTCTCTTGAGGGTGTCCACAACTGGCGCCCTCTTTGCTTTGATGGATGCATCTTTGGCAGCAGCTTTCTTAGCCTTCCCTTCTGCCTTCTTTATCTTAGCTTCAGCTTCTCTTGCTTTCTTCTCAGCTGCAAGAATCTGTTTCTCCTGTTTTAGCTTCACTTTCTTATTTGCTTTTTCAGTTTCGAGCTCTTTCATCCTGGAGATGGATTGCTTTACAGCCAAATCCAATTGGCGTTTTTCCTCTTCCAAGGCTTTCATCTTTGCTTCCCTTTTGGCCAATTCTGCTGGAGATAAGGGGATCATAGCAGCTTTGTTGGCTTTCTCTTCAGCATCAAGATTCTTAGCAAGTCTCCTTGCTTTCTCTGTCTCCCATTCTTCTTGAGTTTTCTTTTCCAAGATCTGAGTCCTGATGGCTAAAGGAAGATCCTCTGAGATATCCTCTAGCAATTTTCCAGATTCAGACATCTGCAAGAATAAGATAGGAAAGGAGGGTAATCCCATTGCAGAGAGAAATTTACTGAACAACCTAACTGATACTCAAGCGAGTGAATCAGGTGACACTAGGAAGGTTTTACAATTTATCTCATGCTACCTGACTT
The DNA here is from genome assembly GCA_019208055.1 of Stipa capillata. Lineage (NCBI taxonomy): Eukaryota > Viridiplantae > Streptophyta > Magnoliopsida > Poales > Poaceae > Stipa > Stipa capillata. Next base: position 18,136 of record JAGXJF010003325.1, read on the forward strand.
AGCTACCTGAGACACAGGTGAGATAAAGTGCGAACTCAGGTGTAGAGACAGAACAACCTAGGTTTATCGAATCTTGCTGAAATCTAAAAATTCAGGACAATGTGCTGCAAGAATTCATTCTGGAGGCTAAAGAAACACATCTCTATCTAATTCCGCAGCTAAGAGCTACCCGAGAACGTGGAATTCGCATAGAGGCAGAAACCACCCTAGTTCTGTGAAGAACAGCTCGAGGAGACTTACGATGAGGAATTTGGATGGAGATGCAGGCGCTTGATCAACAGAAGAGCTTGAGGGAGCTTCGACGAGCGCAAAGATCGGCGGAGAAGCACACGATCGTTGAGAATCAATCGGCGGAGAAAAGTGCTAGGGCTTAGGAGACTCTGAAGAGGGTTAAGCGCGAATCGTTGCAGAGTTGGGTATTTATATCCCGAGTGGCCCTATGGCACCTGAGAGACAGCTGGCTACTACCTGAGACTCAGGTAGAACTGAACAACTGAGCAGAGTTTTCAATAGGATTACCAGAGAGAATTCAGAGATAAGAAAAGAAAGCAGATTAGAGATCTCTTTTCAAACACAGCTTGCCAAACAATCAACAATACAAAGCTAAAGCTGTGTTGAATTGAAATAGATAATAAAATCTAACTTATTTAGCTCAATGGAAAATCCATGAGTTCAATAAGGTGCAAAAATCAGCATGTTATCTATTTAAAACCTATCCCACCTGAGGTTCACCAGAGACTCAGGTGGATGACTCATGTAGGATGCAGAGAATGTAGAATCCAGAAATGCACACATATGTACACATAAATCATCATTTTCTCACTACACATTCGAGATATCCATGATATTTAGCTCATGCCTGAGGGTGCAGAACCTATTTTCATCTAGAGGCTTGGTGAAAATATCGGCTAGTTGAGCTTCTGTCCTCACATGACACAGTTGAATATCTTTCTTCTCTACATGGTCTCTGGGGAAGTGGTGTCTCACTTCTATGTGTTTGGATCTTTGGTGTTGGACTGGGTTTGTTGGCTAACTTAATTGCACTTTCATTATCACAGAGGAGGGGTACTTAAGACATGGATATGTTGAAATCCTTCAAGGTCTGCCTCATCCATAATAATTGAGCACAACAACTACCAGCTGCTATGTATTCAGCTTCTGCTGTGGATAGGGCTACTGAGTTTTGTTTCTTGGAACTCCAGGACACAAGGGAGCGCCCTAGAAATTGGCAAGTACCTGAGGTGCTTTTTCTGTCAACCTTACATCCTGCATAATCGCTATCCGAATAGCCAATCAGCTCAAAGGGTGCACCTTTAGGGTACCATAAACCAAACCCAGAGGTATGAATTAAATATCTCAGTATTTTACGAATAGCAGTGTGATGAATATCTTTAGGATCAGTTTGAAAGCGTGCACACATTCAAACACTCAACATAATATCAGGTCTAGATGCACATAGATATAGCAGAGAACCAATCATAGACCTATACTCTTTCTGATCAGTAGACTTACCTTGTTGGTTTAAATCAAGATGAGCATTTGTTTGCATGGGAGTTGATATTGACTTAGCTTTGTCCATGTCAAACTTCTTGATGATGTCCTTAGCAAACTTCTCTTGGGAGATGAAGGTTCCCTGCTTGAGTTGTCTAATCTGCAGCCCTAGGAAGAACTTCAATTCTCCCACCATGGACATCTCAAATCTTTTGATCATCATCTTGCTAAACTCATCACTTAGCACACGGTTAGTACTACCAAATATTACGTCATCGACATAAATTTGACATATAAATAAATCTTTGTCTTTAACTTTAGTAAAGGGTGTAGTATCTACAAGCCCAATTTTGAAGCCATTATGTATAAGAAACTCCTTCAGAGTGTCATACCAAGCACGAGGGGCTTGTTTAAGGCCATACAAAGCCTTGTGGAGCACATATACATGATGGGGTCTTTTTGGATCCTCAAAACCCGGGGGCTGTTCTACATACACAAGTTCAGCAAGCTTACCTTGGAGGAAGGCACTCTTGACATCCATTGATAAAGCTTCATGTTGTGATGGTTTCCATAAACTAGAAGTATCCTGATAGCTTCAAGCCGAGCTACAGGTGCAAAAGTTTCACCAAAATCCAAGCCTTCTATTTGAGTGTAGCCTTGAGCAACCAACCTTGCCTTGTTCCTCACGATTTGGCCGTCTGAGTCTTGCTTGTTGCAAAAAAACCACTTGGTTCCTATGACATTGTGGTCCTTGGGTCTTTCAACAAGTGACCAGACTTCATTTCTCTCAAATTGGTTCAGCTCTTCATGCATAGCATTAATCCAGTCTGAATCAGATAGAGCTTAACCTACATTCTTGGGCTCAATGGTGGAAACAAAAGAATAGTGAGCACAAAAATTAGCAGTACGAGAACGAGTAGTCACTCCCCTATTAATTTCACCAATGATTTGGTCTACAGGGTGATCCTTCTGCAGCCTGCTGATCACAGGGGGTTTGGGTTCAGCCACCTGAGTCACAGCTGGATGTGAGTCAGCTGAGGGTATCTGTGACTCAGTTGGCTCTTCCTAAGACTCAGCTGGGTGCATGGAGGCTTCTGAGTCCAGTTGATCATTGGCTGGGTTGTACTCGTACTCAATGTCATGCACTTCATCTTGCTCATCATCTGGGTCAAGTAGCTCAGAGACACCTGATGAAGCTGGTCCCTCAGCTTGAGGCCTAACTTCACCGGTTGACTTGTGAAGAATGTCTACTTTCCCTGAAATATCATTAGCAACTTGTCCACCTTGTGAGCCATTAGATTCGTCGAATGTCACATCTATAGCTTCTTCAACAACCTTGGTGTTGGTGTTAAAGACTCTGTAAGTGTGAGATTCTGTGCTATACCCAACAAAAATTCCTTCATCTGATTTCGATTCAAATTTAGAAAGACGTTTGCCTTTCTTGAGAATGTAACACTTACAACCAAATACTTTGAAGTAGGAGACATTTGGCTTCTTGTTGGTCAGCAACTCATAAGGTATCTTCTTCAAGAGTGGATGAAGATACAATCTGTTGATGTTGTGGCAAGCAGTGTTGACAGCTTCAGCCCAAAACCTTGCTGGTGTCTTGTATTCACTTAGTAGTGTTCTTGCCATCTCTATCAAGGTTCTATTCTTCCTCTCCACCACTCCATTTTGCTGGGGTGCATAGGGTCCAGAGAACTCATGCTTGATTCCATGCTTGTTCAGGAAAGCTTCAACTCTTGAGTTCTTGAATTCTGTCCCATTGTCACTTCTCACTGCCTTCAGGTTGATATTCCATTCATTTTGGACTCTGACAATGAGGTGCTTGAACCTCTTGTACACCTGTGACTTGTCCTTCAAAAAAAATACCCAAGTGAAACGTGACAAGTCATCAACAATAACAAAGCCATACTTGTTACCTCCAATGCTCTCATATGTAGTAGGACCAAACAGATCAATATGTATGAGATCAAAAGGAGAAGTAGTGGTCATGATATTCTTGGGTGGATGAGGGCTTCCAACTTGTTTCCCAGCTTGACAAGCACAGCATGGCTTGTCCTTGTTGAATTGGATCTTCTTTAGGCCTAGGACATGCTCCTTTTTACTGAGTTTGTTTAGCAGCCTCATCCCTAAATGACCTAGCCGCCTGTGCCACAGCCAGCCTAACTGAGCTTTAACCATCAGGCAGCATGGCACAGCTGCTTCCTGATCCTAAAAATCTACAAGATATAGCTTATCTACTCGATAGCCTTTGAAAACTTGTAAGTCATCTATTAGTTTCTGAACATAAACCTCTTTAGGATAAAATGTGACTTTCATACCAACATCACATAATTGAGAAACAGATAAGAGGTTATATGAAATAGACTCAACAAGCATTACTTCAGTAAGAGAGTGTTCCTGAGAGATAGCAATTTACCACAACCTAATACCTTGCCTTTTGAATCATCAGCATAGTTGACATACTTGCAAGGGAGGTTGTCTTTTCTTATCTCAGTGAACTCCTCTTTGCCTCCAGTCATGTGTTGTGTACAGCCACTGTCTATGACCCATTTAGTTCCACTGGAGGCAGAGCCCTGCATGATTAGTTCTGAGACTTAGGAACCCAAAGAGCTTTGGTTCCCAAGTTGGCAGGTCTCTTACAATAAGCATCAATAGCAGGAATAAGCTTAACAGATGGGTTCTTAGCAACTATAGCTTTAGAAAGCTTAGTGAACCTCTGAACCTTTCTCAAATTCTTATCCCCTGCAAGCTCAGATGGAAGGGTTAGCACATTTGCATTGCACCTGAGTGAGCCACTTGAGACACAGGTGACTACTGATTTTGGTACCCAAACACCCGGTACTCTTTTGTACTCACCCCGAGGCCCAACATACTTTGCCACAAGCTTACCATTCTTCCCAGTTTTAAGCACATAGCTAGGGTTTGAGGGAATCCTCATGTAACCACATGTTTTTAGGTGATTTCCTGCAAAAGAGTTAGTATCATATTTTCCCATTTGAGGAACAAAGTTGTTCTTCAAAGATTTCTTGTTAGCAGCAGGGGGAATATATGACAATCTATCTTTGCCAAGCACAGGAGTGAAACCAAGTCCCCTTTTACCATTATTCTTGAGAACTAAGGTGGACTAGAGTCTAGCAAAGTTTTGCATGCCTATATTAGCACTGCATAGGCCTATTCTCATGAGCCTTTTCAACTCCTCATGCTCTTCCTTAAGTTCATTAAACTTTGCTGCATCAACAGAGTTAGTAGCAGTTGAAATACTTGATCCACTAGGTGAATCATCAGCAATAACTGTACTAGAAGTAATAACATTGATGCGAGATGCACAGTTTAAGCAAGTTTCTACAACATTAGGGGAATTAGCATTAGGAGTAACAATAGAGCAAGCTGAATGGATTTCCTTAAGCTTATCATGCTTAGAAGTTAGAAACTCATGTGATAACTTGAGCTTATCATGAGCCACCTGCAGCAAGTAAACTTCTTCATCAAGATCAGCTTTAGCATCTTGAGCATTATCAAGGGACACCTGCATATCAGTTAGTTTGTCCCTGAGAGAGATGTTTTCTTTTCTCTCTTTCCGAAGAAGCTTTTCTGTTCTGTCAAGAATGTCCATTAGCTGAACATAATCAGGGAAGTCATCCTCAGTTAATACCTTGTTGCCTTTAGCCATAAGGCATAGGGCTGGAGTCTCAGCAGATGAAGGATCGGCGTCCTTGTCGAAGAGAGAGTCTGACTCAGGTGCACAACTGAGTGACCTAACTGAGTCACCGCCTGACTCAGCTGGGCTACTGAGTGATCCATCTGAGACACAGATGGCTAACCCAGCTAGCTCAGTTTCTTCTTCTGACTCTTCTTCAGACTCTGAGTCATCTGAGACCCAAGCTTGTCCAACATATGCTCTGGCAGCAGAGGTCTTCTTCTTTCTGAAGGTAGGTGGCTTCCCTTCCTTCTATTTCTTCTTGACAGTGACCTCCTTCTTCTTGTACTTGCCCTCTTCTGGTTTCTTGCTCTTCTTGGGGCAATCAGCAATGAAATGTCCTGAGTCACCACACTCAAAACACTTCTTGTCGTTGAGCTGCTTCTTCCCTTTGAATTTATCAGCAGAACCAGAGAACTTCTTTCTTCTGTAGAACTTTCTGAAGCTGCGAGTGAGCATAGCAAGTTTAGTTTCTTCATTAGTGGACATCTCTTCATCCAAATCTTCTTCATCACTGGAGTCCTTGAGACTGCCCACTATGTTGAGAGCTATATCCTTGTTCTTGCCAGAAGTGGTAGCATGCTTCTTAGAGTGATTCAGCTCCATCTCATGAGTTAGCATCCTACCAAGCACATCAGTGGGCTTCATCCTGTCGAAGCCATCCTTCTCCTTCATCATCAGACGCAGAGTGTGATAGGGCTTGGGAAGGACAAAAAGAAACTTCTTGATCACATCTCCATCTTCAACTCTGGTTGATCCAAGAGCCTTCAGCTGATTTGTGATCATTGTAAGCCTTGTGAAGATGGAGTTGATGTCCTCTCCAGGTTGATAGTGGAAGTTGTCAAGATCATGCTCTAACACATCCTTCTTGGACCTCTTCAAGGTATCACTGCCTTCATGAATGGCCTGAAGGGTGTTCCAGATATCATGGGCTGCATCAAAGGTGCTGACACGGTTGAAATCATGTTCCTGCAGCCCCATATAGATAGCATTGGCAGCCCTAGCATTGTTCTTGATGTTGATCTTGTCTTGATCAGTAGGGTTACTCTCATTATCTACTTAAAGACCTGTCATGACAATTTTCTAGACATCTGGGTCCATTGCAGTAAGGTGCATTTGCATCTTCCGCTTCCAAAAAGCATAGTTAGTGCCATCAATATGGGACCTCTACCCTCGTAGTTCGACATCCCTTAACTCTGACTGTTAAGCCAATATGAGCAACGAGGCTCTGATACCACTTGAAAGGATCTCAGGAGTCGACTAGAGGGGGGTGAATAGGTTGGCTCTAGAAATTTAAAACCTAATGAGCTTTACTTAAATTAAATAGGTCAATCCTAGCTAGGTACAGGCAACTGAAACAGGCAGCTGACACTCAGCCAGATACTCAGATAACCTGCAGGAAAAACAAAGACTAGAGAATGTCAACTGAGTCTCAGGTACGTGACTCAGTTGTGTGCATCAGATAGGCAGTTCAGTTGTGTGTCAACTGAGTCTCAGGTGGGAAACTCAGTTGTGTGCAGCAGAGAGTGTTCTATATATATCTGCACAAGTAAAAACAGATCATGCAAACAAAACAAGTAGACACAGAGATTTGTTTTACCAAAGTTCCCACTCTATGCAAAGTGGTACGTCTCCGTTGAGGAAGCTACTTTCACAGCCGGCACTGAACCGTGCTCTTTCCTCATTCACCTATCTTGTGTGGAATCCTTTTGATCTCACTGCAGCAAGACAGGCAGACCCATATCGCCTTCACAGACACTTGGAGGTAGCCACACAAGACTTGGCTTGCTCACCAACGACTCCAACTTCCCGGTCTTGGAGCAGACGAACACCAAGAGCTCTCTCAGTCTCTTGGAGGAACCAGTACCATGAACTCTCTCAGTTCTAAAGCACTCAAGATGTAAAGCAACTCTCTCTCACGGTGGATACACGCAGGCAACGCTCTCTCAAAGACTAAGAGCTCTCTCTTCCAATAGCAGGGTGCTTTCTATGGTATAAGTAAAGGTTGAGGTGTTCCCTATTTATAGAGTCCCTGGCAGCTAGCCGTTACCCTCATGCCACGTCAGACAAAAAGCCACCAGACAAACCTATCTGAGACTCAGCTAACATACACTTGGTAACCTACTAGCCACGGCTGAGCTACCCACCTGAGTCTCAGATGCCAAACTCAGGTGGACTCGGTTGCCTCAGGCAGCACCTGAGCACAACACAGGCCGGCTCACTACAAGCCTTAAACTGATTCAGGAGGACAATGGACTCACCACTGCCACTGACCAGCTCGCTCAGAACCTTGGCACTAGTTCCAAGCTAACAACTGAAGATGACAGCCCTTTGAAGACGCACAGCGAACCCCTTGACGCAGATCCACTAGCTTCCTAGCTCCTCTAGGTCTTATCCAGCTTGCAGTCACGGTCCTTGAACTCCATCAAGCCACCATCACCTCGCTTGCCCTCGAGCACAGCCTCAGCTTCCTCGCAACTGAGCCTCAGGAGACTAGCTCAGCTAGCCCTTCTAACCTTCACGGTTCCTTGCTCTTTTTTGACCTCATCATCAGTCAGATGTTGTCTTGATCGATCACCTGTTCATCTAAACTTCTGTTCACACTCGTTGTAAACGTTAGATACAGGTGAGGGTTGCCATTAACCATCAAAACCAAACCTTGGGGCTAGATAATCATCCTTCCACTCTCCTTGGGACTGGATGCACTTTCAGCAGCGACGGGTCAGGGTTGGCACAGTAGAACCAGTTGGCGTGCCAACCCTTGTTCGAAGATTGCATCGGTGAGGCCGGGTAGCTCTTCGCCGCCCCGGACCTCAGCTGGAACCCGGCGCCTCCCACTACGGCCGGGTTGTCTCTGCTCGGCTGCGGCTTCACCATGAACAGGTGCTTCCAAAGGGCGAAGTGCGGCTGGATGCCGAGATAGCACTCGCATAATGTGATGAAGCACGCGACGTGGAGCATACTGTTGGGGTTGAGGTTGTGGAGCTCCAGCCCATAGAAGTAAAGCAGCCCCCGCAGAAATGGGTGGACCGGCACCGAGAACCCCGGCTCGAAGAAGGAGCTGTGGACGACCAGCTCGCCGGTGTTCGGAGTGGGGATGGTCTCTCCCACGGCAGCGTGCCACTCGACCAGCTCCTTTGGCGGCGGTAGCCCCAGCCGCACGAGGATTTCCAGCCGCGCCTCCGTCGCCGTCGATTTCATCCACGGGGCCATTGGATCGGCGGGCGAATCTCCTTCACTCAGCAGCTTCCACACCAAAGCGTCTTCTTCGGCTTCGGTCGGATCAGCTTCCCAATGCGGGGCTTGCATCCGAGGTGGTCGGAGTGAGAGTTACGGTTTTGGGTGGAGCGGCGCGCACGAGCTAGTTTGGACGAGGAGAAGACGAAGGGTTTGGGCACAAGAGGAAGGAGAATGCGTGTGGATGCGTGGGTCGATCCCGCAATCTCTTCGGAATATAAAGGGACGGATTGAGCGGTTCGGTTTCCCCACGTCCGCACGCACCCGGATTCGCCGCGCCCACGATGCGCCCTTTCAGATTCCACTACACGCTTCGGACGGGCCACGTCGTGTTTCTTCCGCGCCCACGACTTAATGGCGCCGTGATTCGTGAAGTTTAATGAAAGGGGATCTGACGGTTGGCCTTCCAGGATTAATAACCGATCGGAATATACCTCCGCTAACAGCAACCGAAGCGTGTTTCCTGCAAACCACCAGCCGGTTACCGGTAGAATTGGAACTGGGTGCTACGGTTGTGAAGGGTATCAGTGGCTGGCCTCAAGTAGGAACGTAGTCACCTGAGTACACCCGAGTGAAGGGCAGTAATGGCGTGCCTTCCGTAGGCCACAAATCGGATGCCGAGCAACTCGGAGCTGCCGAATTCTCCACCCAGGCCATCCGAGAGCGCTGTTCGGGTGGCTCTGGGATCTGGAATCTCCGGATTCAGTGGAACGACTCGGCGTAAGGCTTCGTTACTCGGGAACCAGTGCGCCATGGCTCGTTTCTCTGGTTCTGACGTGAATTTTGGAGGCATTCCTTCAGGGGACACTAGCTGGCCTTAATCCACTCGGGAAGGCCGGGTGCTACTCGGAAATCCAGTCGGGATTCATGGTACGCCCCACACTGGGCTATCAGCCGATCTCTGTCCATAAGGATGGATCGGGTGCCACCAGAGCTTACCCGTTATTAGCTGACCCGCCATAACATTCCTGCCTTACAGGTGAATGTTACTCGGCTTTTACTGTTTTTTCCACAGGAGTTCTGTCAGTCCTTCGCAATCTCCCTGCAAGCAGAAGTCACTCGGGAAGCTTAACCAGAAGTGAAGACCGATAGCAGCAAGATTGTGAAGGACTCGGGGGCTACTGATGATGACATGGCACCCGGGTATCATCAAGGAGGACGAATCCAGCCTTCTGGACACAGGGTGGGCCGGGCCGACTACTCGGAGTCCAACTTCTACATGGGGGCGCCTCATCAGCGTGGAGTACAAGACATGGACTAATACCTGCCCGGCGTACCCGGAATCTGTTGTAACTAATTAGGAAACCAATCTGTTAACCGATTCGGACTCTTGTAACCCTACCCTGGTCACCTATATAAGGCCCGGTAGGGGACCTCCGATCGGTAAGCCTTTAGTCATAGACAATCTCCATTGTTTCATCACTCAAGCCATCTCGAGATCGACTCTCCAGGGCTTGCGGCACTCGGGATTCAAGCTATACTAGCCACCAACACAGGACATAGGGTATTACCTTTCCGTGAGGGCCTGAACCTGTCTAAATCCTATCTCCCGTGTGCACCCATCCTGATTTGCTATGCTCACGCCGCCCCATATTCAGTATTGCCGGAATAATACTCCGACACAGGGAGCTTATGCTGCAGAGCAACACTAGACGCCCCACCATTCTCTCCTGCCGCCCATCCTCTGCAACCTTCAGTCATGTAACAGGTCCAGCCACAATTTCAAGAAGTCATTGATCTGATGAAATCCTTTGGACACACTTGGTGAAAGGACCAAGATGTCGCCTAGAGGGGGGTGAATAGGCGATTTAAAACAATTATGGATTTGGCTTAATCCTAATGTGGAATTAAACTAGTCGGATTCTTTTCAAGCACAAATCCTAAACATGCTAGGCTCACTAAGTGCACCAACAACTTATGATAAAAAAGATTGGCAATTAAAAGATACTAGCAAAGAATTCAAACTCTACACAAGATATATCAATAATAGCAAGTAAGAATTGCGGAATGTAAAGGAAACAAGAGACAAACGATGTTTTTCCGGAGTTCAAATATCCACCGATATTCTAATCTCCGTTGAGGTGCCCACGGGCGGACTCTCTCTCAAGTCACTCTCCTCTCGAGGGATTGACCTTCAATCCACTATGGATAGCTTCTTCCTCCACTCCAGAGATGGCAAGCTCCACAACCACTTCACAAACAACTCAGGCCTCTTCACATGCTTCACGAAGAGATCACCGAGCCAACACCACCAAACCGTCTAGGTGGTGGTGGCCTCCAAGAGTAACAAGTTCCCGGACTCTCTCTCGAACCAATCGATGTGGAGAGCTCAAACCAATGCAATAAATGCAAAGCAAAGCAACTTATGCTCAAATCTCTCTCTCTCAAATCTCACCTTATGCAACTCATGCAATGGAGGGATTAGAGAGGAGAGGAACAAAGGAGGAGGTCAACAAATGACTCCTAGATCCATGGGTTTCTTTTCCCTCACTTAGATGGGAGATTGGGGCATTGGGGGAGAAGATGAGAGCTCCAAAACAATGCAACCAATGCAAAGCAAACCAACGCCATGAACTCAAGGGGGATTCAAATTTGGCATGGTGGAATCGTAGATCCGGAGCTCCTCTTTCTTTTCCCTCAAAGGCTTGATGGGATTTGAGCACTAGGGGAGGAGCTTCTCAAGCTTTAGAGCTTCAAAAATGGTGGAGGAGAGAGAGGTTCAAAGAGCTCAACCGGATGCCCCTTGGGGAAGAAGGGGTGAGCCTTTTATATGGCCCACCGAAATCTGCCCGTTGGGTACAGCACGCATGGTCCGGAAGTTCCATCCGGAACCTCCGGGCGAACCTCCAGACCACCCGGATTCCGGGCTAAATTCCGGACAGCCTTCCGGGCGAGTCCAGAGGCTACTGGACTCATCTGGAACTCCATCCGGAAGCCATCCAGAGGTTCTTCCGGAACCTCCGGACCACCCGGATTCCGGGCTGAATTCTGGACAGCCTTCCGGTGAGTCCAGAGGCTACTGGACTCATCCAGAACTCCATCCGGAATCCATCCGGAAGCCATCCGAAGGTTCTATCCGGAACCTCCGGACCAACCTCCGGACCAGCAAAACTGCCAGAACAACCAACATGAAAAAGGGCATAACTTTCACATACGAACTCCGTTTTCAATGATCTTGGGCTTGTTTTGAAGCTATCAACAAGCTCTAGGTCCTCACACACAAAACCACCCAAGATCAACTAAAATGTAGGATGCAACACATGCAAAGGTTTGAGCACTCTACGTACGACGTGATCAAGCTACTCGCCCGATAGCCCCTCTTTATAGTACGGCTATCAAACCTATAATCCGGTCTCCCACCAAACACCTTGAGACCGGTAAAACTAGGAAAACCTAGCTTAGGCATACCTTTGCCTTGCGCATTCCGCTTGAGCTTGATGACGAAGTTCATGCTTGCCTCAAGCCGAAATCCTTTACTTGATCACGGTAGTTGGTGAAGACTCAATTTGCTCCCCCATATCCCAATATGGGAGGCCTGCACTTAAGCACATCTTCACATGTCCATTATCACCAAATAGACCGCAAGCTTCAAGCATATAATCCTTTGGGGTGATTATCTTGAACTTGCTCTTCTCAACCTTGATGACTATCTCCACTTGATGTCATCCTCATATGGGCTATTTGAAATCTTCCTTTTGAGGCAAGCCCATGAGTATTACCTACCCACATAGGAATACCAAACACATAATACAACGGTTAGTTCACAAAGCGTAATTCACAATTGCGTATCATACCACTAGATCACTTGATCCCACGTGGTACATCATTTACGCTTGTGAGTTGACCATCTAGTATCCAATCCTCGTACTTCATCTTGGTCAACCTTTATCTTTACTTCACGCTCTATCTTGACTTCTTGAAAGCCACAATGAACTCTTCACTACACTTCATTGCTTCAAGACTTGATCACCAATGACTTAATTCTAATATGACCAATCTTTTGGTCATCACTTGATCTTCTTCATGCTCTAACACAATCTCTCGAGAGGCACGATGAATATATCACTTGAATTGCTTGCTTCAAGACTTGATCAACCATGGCCCAACTCATGAGCTCACCATGACCTCATCTTGAAGCCATATCTTGAATTCTTCTCTTCAATTCATCCTCTCAAGATCTTGATCCTCACAGCTCAACTCATAAGCCCAAACACGACCACTTATGAGATCCTCCAATGAACTCCATCTTGGTCATTACTTGTTCCTCACATGCACTTCGGCTTGATCATATTTGCTTTACTCATTGAACTCAATCTTGACGTTTCGAAGTTCTCTTCACTTGCTTCTTCTCGATCATAATGTATTCATCTCTTGAACTCAATGATCTCGATGCATATCTTGATTTTGATAGCATTCATCCCAAATCCATCCAATATTCTCCATGCATCACCTATAGAACACTTCTTCACATATAGCTCAAAGAAATGGTTAGTCCATAGGAATTGTTATCAATTACTAAAACTCAATGCATATATTTATCTTGATGGCTTTCATCCTCGAATCCATCCAATCTTCTTCATGCATTACCTATGGAACATTCCTTCATATACATCTCAATGAAATCATTAGTCCATAGGAATTGTCATCAATTACCAAAACCACACATGGGGGCTACATGCACTTTCACTTGGCCCAAGGATTGTGGCCGTGCCATATCCTCCACAATTCAAGCCAGCAGACCTACCAAAATACAATGGCACCACGGATCTTCTTGAGTACACAAGGGTGCATGAAGTAGTCATAGCTGCAACAGGTGGCAATTATGTCATCGAGACGAAGAGACTACTTCTAGCATTAACGGGCACAACATGGTGTTTGTATTTGGGGCTCCAACCATGCTCCATCTACTCATAGGAACAAATTTTTGATAAGCTTTATAGGCACTTTCAAGGTAGCAGAAACAAACAAGTTATGTCCGCTGACTTGGATGCTCTCAAGCAAAGATGGGGCAAGACCACACATGAGTTTTAGAAGCACTTCGTCGCAAACAATCTCAAGTGCATAAAATCACTGAGCAAAGAATATGTGATGATGCAGCACATCACATAATCATAAATGAAGACTTGGTAAAAAAGCTAGACAAAAAGAACCCGAGCATCATCAAGGAACTCCACACTATTATGGTGGTATATGCCTATGTTGAGGAGGGGAAGACAATAAGTAAAGCTGACACCCAGAACACCTCAAACAAATATGATCCTTACTTTTATGGTAGCAACAAGAGGCAACAACAATACAAAGAAGTTCATCACGTGTCGGATATCAAATAGGTGTAAGCTGCTTGCTTCGCTCACGTAGAAGACTGCTACCGCACGAGTGAGTACGGACGCCCTTGTGCACAAGGGGAAGATCATCTGCTCCCAAGTCATGCGCACGCATGCAACGATGTTCCCGATCGTGCACATGTTGAATGTCAAGCATAGGGGCAATGAGAAAATCCTGAAAGAAGACGAGGCAATCAATTAAGCACCATACTGAACCAATACAAGCTAGAGAATGAAGATAGGGAGCCCAACATCTCACATGAGCTGCATATGGTAATGGTCAATTTCACATGTGTGACAGTGAGCGAGATCACATGCGTGACCAAAACTAGAGCTAAGCACGGGGTCACACCCATGGCCAAGACCATGAAAATGCCAACCTGGGCAAGAGGAAGCATAAAAAAGACAACGATCGGCGTACTCGGTTTTGTGACCTTCATGGTTGGACCTTCCACTCTACCGCAGAGTGTGGTGCCCTGTCAAAAGGGCAGTAGCCCGGCTACAACACAAAGCGGTGGAGACAGAGCACCAAGTGAGAGAGCTCCATGCAAGGCTATAGGAGTCTGAGCTTGAGACCATTAGTGTGTCAACATTGGATAGTAGATAGTGACGTCAACAAACCACAGCAGGTGCATAGTGTAATCATGCTATGCAGCGAGAGAACCAAATTTGCATCATGCTATGCCACTTCACGCAGGCTGCACCACGCACTACTCAGTTGCAAGCCGTGCCACAGAGTGACATACTCCACCGTAAGCATAACGCCTTCTTCCATGCCCATACTTGACTCCAAAACCACATATACGCCAGCAGGGTCTCTAGTGTACTTGCTAATCTTCAAAAATGTATTAGCATCTTTGAACTAACGGAGCATGGGACTCTCAACCCAGGGCAGTGCCCCAACAAAGCACATGCATCCAACAACGCACATGCATCAACACAAATGTACTAGGGGCTCCTCCTACCAATACATGTGTTGTAAAGTCCAGCAAGACATAGCCCCTAGTAATGAGCAAGTAATGATGCCTGCTTGACTGCATCAACTAACTATGCGCTGCTCACCGCGTCAAGATTCGACATGATTATATAAAGAGTTCATCAACGACATGTCCAAGATGAAAGTAATGTGAAGATAATCAAGTTCAGTATGTGCAAGGGGCTCTTGCCCACAACCCAAGAAATTCAAGCTCATGCGACGAGCCCCTGCCCACATCCCAAGCCCCTTCTATGAAGCGCAAGGAGCACTCACCCATAGCTGAAGCAACGACAAGTCATTAGCAAGAAGCTCCTACCTATGACACACTATAAAAAATTTAATCACAAGAAGTTCTCGCTTAAGACTCAAGCAACGACATGTCCATTCAAGGGGCTCCCACCCATGGCACAAGTGTCTTCAACATCTCGCAAAGGGCTTCCAAGGTCCAGCCAAGTACCTTCAAGAATATGCAAGGGGCTCCCGCTCCTGACTCAAGGACATCCAACAGACAAGGGACTTCCTTCATCAAGCCAAGTGATGATGAACACACCCACAATAGGTCTCCACTATCAATCAAAGCAATATTGAAATCATACAAGGAGACCCTCTGTAACGTCCCCAAAAGTTAATCCTATGTTATTGTGCATCATGTGCATTTCATGACATGCATTTGCACTGAAACCTGAAATCGTGTAACATTTTGAATTTTTACGAAAAGCCCTAAATAAACCCTAACTCGATAACGTGGATGACACCTTGAATCTTATTTGGTTTTGCAAAGCCTCGAAATAATAAGTCCCGAGGATCATCTCATGAATTCGACTTGTTGACCGAGCTATAAAACCCTAAGTTTGGGATAACTAAAAGTCTAAAAGAGGATTTTGAGTTGATTTGGAAAACCTAGTTGAAATAGAACAAAACCTTATAAGCATGCTTTGAGGTTTAATTTTAAATTTGAGAGATCTTTGAAATGGTTCTAAGAGGTTGAAAATCGGATTCAATTCGCTTTAGGGTTAACTACAAGCTCAAAACAGAAGATTAAAACACAATAAGAGGGAAGAACCCTAAAGTTTCCTTCCAAATTTGAAATATAGAAACAAAGGTTTAAACTGATTTGAATTTACAAATTAAAAATTAAAAAGAAACCTAAACACCCTGCCTCTACCTTCCCCCTGCCGAATGGGCCTACCCGGCCCATCTCCCATTTCCTTACCCGGCCTGGCCCGCCCCCGGTGCCTTCTCCTCTAAGCCACCGAGCTCCCTCTTCCTTATCCTCTTCAACCTGCCGCCGCCAGCTACCCCCACCCGCCACCTCCTGCTTCGTCGTGGCAAGCTCCCAAGGAGCCGTGGCCACCTCTTGCTTGGCCGGCGCCATCCCCCCCCCTTCTCCTCCCCCATCTAACTCCCCCCGGCTCGGAGCTCCCTTTTCTTCTCTCCCTTGTTCTCTGTTTCAACCGAGCTCGCCGCCACGGTTGCTTCTTCTCCCGCGCCTCCCCGGCCGCTTCCTCTCCGGAGCCTCCCTCCACCGGAGCACCCACCGCCGCCTTGCCTTGCTCAACCGAGCTCTGGCCGCCTCCGCCGTTTGCTGCCCTAGCGCTGCTCGCACTCCTCCTCCGGTGCCGTTTCCCCCGCGCTACCCCACCTCTCCCGTCGGCCGGAGCTTTGCCTCCGCCCCAACCCGAGCCACCGCCTGCCTCGGCCACTCACGCGCCGCTCCATCCCGAGGGGCCCCCGCCTTGTCTGCCGCTCCCGCGCCGCTCCCCCGCTCTAATCCTACGCCGCCGAGCCTCCCCGCCGTCGAGCGCCCCCGGGTCCACCTTGCCGCGCCGTTCTACTCCAAGCTGCTCACCGTCGCTCGGCCTCCACCCCCGACGCTTCGCCGGAGCCCCGAGCGCCCGAAGCCACCCCTCGGTCGCCACCATCCCGAGCCAACCCCGTCGCCCACCGCGCACCCGAAGCCCCCGCCCGAAGGACCCGTCGCCGTGGTCGCCCTGCTTGAAGCGCCGTCGAGCCAGGCCTGGGCGCCTCCTCTCCTCACCGCGCTCGGTAAGGCCTCAGGCCGCCGCTCCCTCTGCCGTGTTGCTCCCCGCCGTCGGCAACAGCAAGCAATGGAGCAACCGGCCCTGCTTCTTTAATCTGGTCATTAATGACCTTATCCGGTCATTAGGACCGGTTAACCCTGTCGGCTAAGACCTAATGGTATTTGATTAACATTAAATAGTGTAATAATAACCATGAATGCTGCTCCGAAGTGTTTATTGCTTATGAGTAGTAATCAATGCTAAAAGCGCCATAAGTAAAGATATTTGGACACATTAATTGCTTTATTAAATGTTAATCAGGTTTAATTAATGCTAACCGGCATATTAATGGCTGTCATTAGTAACAAACAGTGTATTGAATGCACTTATTTGAGCTATCCCACCGACATTTGGGTCCCACGTGTCAGAGAATAAAAGAAAAGATTAAAGAAAAAGGAAAATATGACAAGCAGGCCCCACCTGTCAATGACTTAGTCAATCTTGGTCAAAATTGACCAGTAGGGCCCACATGGCAGCCTCTGGTGGTATTTACATTAATTTAAATATTATTTTTACTGAGAAAAATACAACAAAGGGTTAAAAATTGATTAAAACTTGGAAAATTCATAGAAAATTCAATTTAAATCAGAAAAATACAAATAATATATCAAAATGTTCAGAAAAATGAGATCTACTCGAAAATGTCATTTTCATACATGTTTGCATGCTAGGCAAAACATAATTGGCTAAAAACTCAAATTAGGGTTTCCGATTAGCCGGAGGATTTTTGGATCACGATATTTTATGCGGCCGGACTCCGATTAAATTGATTCCACTTGCATTAGTCTTCTTTTTGCATCCCCTAGGTCATGGCATGCATTGCATCTCATGCCGATGTTCAGCATTTTGATATTTACTTTTGTGCCCTTCTTTTTCGGTGTTTTCGTTCCTCCCCGTTAGAGCCGGAAGGTCCAGAAGACGAGAGTCCCGATCACGAGCAGGGTTTAGTTGCAAAGCAACCAGGCAAGCAGCCCCTTTGGTCACATTGTAAAACTCCTACTATTTGCACAGTATTAGTTGTTTTTAAATTCATTATCACATGCGTTCAACTGCTATTTTTCCGCTAAGCAAAACCCTAGTCCGATGAATAAGACTCACTTTGTCGCTTAAACAACTCCACCACCATCCTAGCCTATCTAGAATGGTAGAATAGTGTACACTTTTGTAATGCTTGCTATATTACTAATGCTTAGACATGCTTAGACATATAGAAGTCATAATTTCTTGGAGGGCAGAGAAATTCACACCATTGGATGGGTTACGTGGTAGGTGGGTGTTCACCGGGATAACTAATGAACTTGCTTAATCATATATGGGTCTAGACGAGAGGCCATGGCTGGGAGCATGGTGGGTTATCTCGTCTTCCCGCAAGGACCGGTTTCCGGTGTCCCTTTGAACCAAGATTCCCGTACTTCTACACGGGTGGATTATGGGGCCACCCACGACTAAATAATTTGCCTAGACTTAGAGTATGAGCTGCATAGTTTGCCGTTTTCGTGTATTGGGTGCGTGGAAAAATGATGTGGTGGTGTGCTTCAATATAGGTGTAAGGGTTACACACGGTCTGGGAGACATGGAATGTATCACCTGCTACAACGTATGGGACCGTGTCGTAGTCACGGCCGGACTGATGCACATGGACTAGCCCGTACGGGTGGCTAATACCTAGGTCGAAAACATTGTAACGGTCGTGTTCGATCACCCTCCGCCAGCACACCTCGTGAAGTGTGTGAATTGCATTGGCACTAGGAGACGATCGATACGTGTAGGTAAAGATGTACCCCCCTGCAGGGTTTAAACTGTTGAACAGCCATGTCCGCGGTTATGGACAGCTTGGTAAGATTTTGCATCGAATTAGACAACTATAACCAACTCTAAAACTTGCCAACTCTAAGGACGTGGTTAGCGACAGCTTCCTCCCAGGGTGGTCGAGAATGGGTCGAGGTATCTAAGGTGTGGTGATCTGTAGTAAGGACTGATCGTGAAGTGTTCGACTCATCCCCTTTCAAAAGTATTCTGGTAGTCGGCTTTTCATCTACTTACTCCTATTGACAAAGGTAAAACTGGCTTTCCGCAAAATAGTCCACAATTACCCCTTTATTGATACCTGGCACATCTATTACTAATTTCCGCACTGTAAGTCTTGCTGAGTACAATTTTGTACTCACCCTGCTATTGTTGATGTTTTTGTTGCAGAGGAAACTACCCCTCCTGAGGGTGGTTTCTATATAGAAATCGACGCCAACGACGATTAGTCACTGGGAATCCCAGGCAGTGATCCTGCCCCTGGGGTTGGGCAGCTAGGTTTGTTTTGCTGCCACTTTTGGCACTACTGTTCGGCTTCTTAGCCCTATTTAACCTTCCGCTGTGTATTGTACTGGGATCCTCGGATCCTTTACATGAACATATTGCTATATTGCAGTTCTGTTGTAGAGTTCTGCTGTGTTAGCTAGTTATTTTCGCCTGATCATGTGCCGTGCGTGTATGTTGATGAAGCACATGTGGTGGGTAGGATTTCAGAGCTCCTATCATAGAGTTATTAGGTTTGATCACCCCTGTGAAGCGACTCTGCTACTGAGAGATTGGGAACTATATTACCCTACTCCAGCCGAGCATTAATTTGCCGGGACGAGTTCGGGGTTGATGTTCCGGCTCAGTAAGAACAGAGTGAGGAGACCATATCACCCTACTTGATCCGTGCATTAGTTTGCCGGAGAAAGTTCGGGGTTGACGTCTCAGGCTATTCGGAGCCATATCACTCCACTCCTCTTGGGATTGATACCCAAGGGTTGAGGTCAGGGTTGACGTTTCGACTTAGCGGGTGGTTTTACTTAAGACTCTCTGTTACAAATTCTGGGGTTCGACACCCTTGCTCCAAGTCAAATGATCACATCTAACTAGGAAGACCCATACGAGGGTATCAGCTTATCATGCCCATCCTCTTTCTGCCTAAGGGACATTCAAGGTAACAAGCTCCAACATTGCTGGGACGACTACGACCTCTACAAGTACTATGTGTAAGAGTTCTACACTAAACACTTCACGCTCCTACCATTTGGTAAGACAATTATGGTCCATACCCATCACACAAGTTACCAAGCTACCATTTTACACTTGTTGGAGGAGTCCACCACGACACTCTGGGTGAGGCACCCCTAATCCTTTAACAACAGACTAACAATAGCTTTTTGCAAAGGTACTGCGAAGCCCCTTGATGAGATGCACTCGGGAAACTTGGCGACGTGCTCTTGCACGTGGTGGTGCGATGTACCCTAGCGCGACGCAAGCAAGTGGAACTCAGAGTCGAGTAGGAATTAAGGATCCTGTCGGATGAGCTCAAAGTGGGGTGGTGATCCGTACCGGCGAATCGTATCTAGCTGATTCCGGTGAATATAGTAGGTAGAGGTGAGGAGGAAATGGTAGAGTTACCCAAGGCGTTGTAATAAGATGATAGTTGAAACCATAAACTGCCTAGGGGCAGGAATATATAAACACTTGTAAGTCATCTTCGCCTATAAAAGGGGCAGAGCGATCCCCTCATTGGGCAAAGAGAAATCTGATACATCCTCAGGAGTTCTCTGCTATTTCATCTCCTATATTTTCCTTATTTATCTTCAACAAGAAATCTGGGGTAGCAATGGCAATCGTGAGGACTGCTAAGCAGCTCGTCCCCTTAGCACCTCAGCTAGCCGATTTGAGGTGCCACTAATTTACTATCCAATGGCGACTTCGCTAATAGTTGATGTCGACCATGGGGATAGCTGAAGGCCATGTCTTAGCAACCTACTGCTACCCAGTTGTGGCATCATGGCACCTGGGGCGAAGAACAGTTCGGCGAGCACCAAACGAAAGGCTGTAGCGGGAAGAACAGTTCGGCGGGCACCAAACGAAAGGCTGTAGCAGGAGAGGAGTCTTGCACCCCAGTTCAGTGCTGGACTCCTCCTCCGTCTCTTGGAGGTGAGGAAGGAGGTGTTGGTGAGCAGGCGAGGCTGGGTGCTTCGGCCCTGTCTGGCCCAACCAGGCCCCCAGGTGGAGTTGAGACCGACATTGTTGGAGGCAGCGGAGGTTGAGTTGATGATCGGGCAGAGGAAGTGCCAGCACCCCCATTGGCTGAGGGTGAAAGGGGAAATGCGCAGAGTCTGGCGAATGAAGTGGAGAGCCTTCGGTGTCAAGCCAAGGAGGTGGCGAAGAGGGCGGAGGCGATGCTGGTGCACTTGCAGGCGGTAGAGCTTGAGGTGCTTCGGGCAACCGCTCAATCTCAGCAAGTCCCCGACTTGTACCGGGTACAGCTTGATGCAACACGGGCAATAGTGACTCCCGTCCCCTACTAGAAGCCCGCGTGGCAGAAGAGCTACGTCGCCACCTAGCCTAGGCACATGTAGTGGCACGCGCAAAGATCCACGTTGCCGACCCCGCCTCCGATGAGCTTCGTCGGAATTTGGGCGAGGCTCGAGCCAGAGCGTTAGTCTTTGCAAGCGAAGTGAAACAGGAGGTGGCGCGTCTCCACGCCAACATCCAGCACAACTAGCAAGCTGCTCGCATGGCTATTCATAACTATGAAGATGGTCCAAGTTGCCAGGAGGACCTAACATCGGTCAACGCCCGGGCAAAGCCCATGTCGACCAGGCGCAGACCACTGGTTCACTCTACATCGCCAGTTACCTCCAGGCTCCAGAAGTCATCAACCTCACTAGCATGGAAAGTCCTTTAAACCCAGGGCTTATGGCCATGCCGTTCCTACCCAAATTTCACCCAGCCGATTTGCCAAAGTACACTAGTACCACAGATCCTATCTATTATACTAGGGTGTATAAAGCAGCAGTGATGGTAGCCAAAGGGGAGAGGCCATCATGGTGAAGAGCTTGCTACTCGCCCTCACTGGCATTGCCCAAGCATGGTACGTCAGCCTGGAGCCCCAGATGATATACTCTGGGGAGCAGCTGGGTGACAAGCTTCACAGGCACTTTCAAGGGTGCCGAAATAAGGAGATGACATCGACTAACCTTAGCAACCTCTGGCAATGTCCTGGTGAGATAATCTGCGCCTTCCAACGTTGCTTCTTTGAGGTCCAGTGCCAAGTAAAAGGTATTGCTGAGTAGACCATATGTGAGGCCGCATGGCGAGGTATCAACGAGGAAGTGCTGGTAGATAAGTGGGAGAGGAAGCAATTGAGTCAGGTAGAGTAGCTCTATGACATCATGGAAGTTTTTTATCGTGTCGAGGAAAGCCAGATCTTGCGGAGAGAGGAGGCCCAAGGAGTGCAGTCATAACCACCTAGGGAGACTAAGAAGGGGGAGGGGCGACGCCCTCGTCGCCGCGATGTTTATCATGTATCGGACGGAGACTGCCGATACATTGACCGAAGCAAGCATGTGGAAGAGCGTGAGCGGTCCCAAGGACCTCACCAAGGTCAGGACCACCAAGGGTTCTAGGAACGTCCACGCCCGGGGCCTCCCCCACACGCACCAACTCAACCCCATAGAAGAGAACCTCACATAGGACAAGGGCAAGGTTGTAGAGATAGAGCTAGTTATCATCAACAAGAAGCACCTCGTGCTGACAACCGACAAAACAAATTCTGTGAGGTGCACCAAAGTTGCTCACATTCCACCGCCAAGTGCGACCTTGTCACTCGGGTCCAAGCTCAGTACTAGGTGGCCCCGGAAGGGCGAGGATACCGTGATCAGGAGCCACGCGTAGACCCTCCGCTCGAGCTCCCTCCACCTCCTTCGCGTCGCGGTCCTCCAGTTGACATGCTGGAGCCACATCGTGTCATGCATGCAATCACCGGAGGCAGTGCTCACACATTCCCGTCAAAGCACCCGTGCAAAGAGTATGTTCGTAGAGTTTAGCACATCGAGGCATATCCACCAATCGAGCTCCCGACTTGGGCGAGCACTCCAATCACCTTCAGGCCTGAAGATGCGGCGAGCATTGTCCTCCCTCATCATGATGCACTGGTCATTTCTATGCTCGTCTCGGAGATTGAGGTACGAGGTGTATTCGTGGATGAGGGTAGCTCAGTGGACATATTGTTCGCCTCTGCCTTGGAAGAGATGGGTATTCTGCATTCCTGTCTCCAATCTCCAGGCATTCCTCTTCTCGGTTTCAGAGGCGAGCCAGTTAGAGCAATCGGGAGAATCAAACTTCCGATCAAATTTCAAGACAGCGCAAACGAGCATACAGAAAATTTATTATTCGATGTCATCGACATGCCATACTAGTACAATGTGATCCTGGGAAGAGTAACCCCCAACAAGTTTGGGGCAATTCCGCACCATGCCTATCTGTGCTTGAAGCTATCGGCCTCTAGAGGAGTCATCATGGTGTATGGCGAATCTCATCGTATTGAAGAGAACACCACCTCAGCTATCTGATATGTCCATGATGTGGCCTCAATCGCCGCCAGTCAGGGTTCTTCCCAAGCTCAAATCATGAAGGAATCCAGCAAAGCTATAGAGAGATTTTCAACATCGACATGTCACCCGATCAACCCATGTCATCCTCCATGGGCTGGTGGATCCCTAAACCCAAGGTAGATGGAGAAACCCGAGCTATGATGTTGTCTGAGGAGGAGCCACACAAGACAATATTAATCGGTGTTGACCTCTCCCCCGAGGTGGAGCACGCACTTCTGTTGGCTCTGCGGGTGAACAGCAACATCTTTGCATGGGACCTAGAGGACCTCCCAGGCATGTCGTGGAGCATCATCGAGCATAAGCTGATGGTTACACCAGGTTCTTGCCCAGTCAAGCAGCACTTGCACAAGATGTTGGTTGATTCATAGGTCGCCACGTGTGACCAAGTCGCCAAACTACTCAAAGCCGGAGTCATTCGCGAGGTCATGCACCCGGAATGGCTCACAAACCTAGTCCTCATGAAGAAGGCAAATGGCCAATGGCAGATGTGCGTAGATTACACCAATCTCAACAAGGCATGCCCAAAAGACAACTTTCATCTTCCTCGCATCGATTAGCTAGTAGGCGTGACATTTTAATACGTCCGCATGTAGTTCGGCCTCAAGAATGCTGGGGCAACATTCATCTGTTGGTCAGCAAGACTCTTAGTGCCCAAGTGGGAAGAAATGTGGAGCATATGTGGACGACATTGTCATCAAGAGTGTCTCTACCCAAAGCCACTCGGGTGACGTACAGGAAACGTTTCTTAGCCTTAGGCGATCTGATATGAAGCTGAACCCAGAGAAGCGTGTACTTGGCTTACGAGCTAAAAAACTCTTAGGGTTCCTCTTCTCGAAGAGGGGCATCGAGGCCAACCCAAAAAAGATTGATGTCATTCTTAGCATGGAGTCCCCAACGACCATCAAGCAGGTGCATAAACTTACAGGTCGTTTGGCTGCGCTAGCGCGATTTGTGTCACACTTCGTAGAGAAGGGCCTCCCGTTCTTCAAGGCCTTATGGGGGTCCAAAAATTTTTAGTGGATAGAGGAGAGTCAAGTGGCATTTGAAGCCTTGAAAAAGTAACTTACATCACCGCCGCTCCTCTAGAGCCCATCAGACGGCAACATTCTTTTGCTATACCTCGCCGCCACCACCTCAGCGATAAGTGTTGTGCTTGTCAAGGAATAGGACCAACTTCAACATCCAGTATATTATGTGTCAAAGTCATTGCAAGGTGCGAAAGTATGATATACAGAGTTGGAAAAGTTAGCATATGCCCTTGTAATGGCCTCAAGGAAGCTGTGACACTACTTGGCGCATCATATCCGAGTGCCATCCTCCTACCCAATAGCGAGATGCTCCACAATCGAGAGGCCACAGGCCAAGTAAGCAAATGGGCGGCCGAGCTTCCTCCCTTCTCCATGGAGTTCCCTCCAGGACCGCCATCAAGTCGCAAGTCCTGGCCGACTTTGTTGCGGAGTGGGTTCCACAGGCCGGCTTTGGCCGAGGCCTTGAGGAGCCTGTATGGACATTGTACGTCAATGGCTCCTGGTGTGCAGAAGGAGCTGGAGCTGGAGCAATGCTGGAATTGCCAGAAGGGGCTCGAGCTCTGTACTCAGCTCGCCTTGACTACAAGACCACTAATAATGTCGCTGAGCACGAGGCTCTCTTGCTTGGTCTCCATAAAGCACGGGGAGTGGGAGCATGGTGTTCTAGTCAAGAGCAACTAACAACTAGTTGTTGGACATGTTGGCAAAGGTTACCAGGTGAAAGATCCGCACATGATCAAGTACCTCGCCCTTACACGAGCAATGGAGAAACATTTTAGAACATACCGCGTGTAGATAATGCTAAAGCTAACCTCCTCGCCAGGGCAGCCAGTGGCGGAACCGATGCCCCGCCAGGAAAGTTTTGCGAGATCCTCACGACCACATCCACTGAGGGGCTGGCCGATGTCAACGTCATATCTCATG
The DNA here is from genome assembly GCA_019208055.1 of Stipa capillata. Taxonomy (NCBI): domain Eukaryota; kingdom Viridiplantae; phylum Streptophyta; class Magnoliopsida; order Poales; family Poaceae; genus Stipa; species Stipa capillata. Next base: position 43,319 of record JAGXJF010003325.1, read on the forward strand.
AGGACTAGAGAACCCCGATCACAGTCTATCTTACCAGCGAGGCAGAGCCCAAGGATCCTGTTGCAGCACGTCACCTAATAGCATGAGCTCGAAGCTTCATAATCCACGATAGATCCTTGTACAAGCGAGGGGTCTGCACCCTTCCCAAAACACGTCTCAAGGGAAGAGGGAGAAGTCCTATTAAAGGAGATACACTAGCGGCTCTGTGGTTTGCACCTCGCCCCAGGGTCCCTGATCGCCAAAGCATACTGCATGGGATTCTATTGACCAACTGCGTTGAGCGACATGCAGAGCCTCGTGAAGACCTGTCCAACATGCGAATGGATGGAAGGGGTTCGAATAGGCCTACGAGCGAGATGCACCCCATCTTGCCCTCATGGCCCCTTGCTCACTGGGGGGTTGATCTAGTTGGCCCATTCGAGATAGCGAGCCATGGAGCAAATTTCATAGTCATCGCCATCGACTAGTTCTCAAAGTGGGTCAAGGCAGAGCCTCTTACCAAGATCATCTCAGGAGTTGTTCAAAGGTTTGTATGGAAAAACCTCATATGTCGCTTTGGTGTGCCATGAGAGCTAACAGTCGACAATGGAACTCAATTCGAAGTGGGGACATTGAAGAATTTCTGCCCTAGCCTGGGCATTAAGTTGTGCTTCGCATCTGTCGCCAACCCAAAGGCGAACCGTACAATGGAAAGAGCTAAAAGTGTTATTCTTTTAGGTCTTCGTACTAGTCTATTCAAGCTCCCTTCAGGAAAATGGGCCAACGAGCTTCCAAGTGTGTTATGCTCGACCCGCACCACGATAAGCCGAGCAACAGGCCACACGCTGTTCAAGCTCCTGTTCAGCGAGGAGGTAGTCATCCCGGTGGAGGTTGCATTCAAGTCACTACACATCACTAAGAAACCAGACGATGATAACCACATGACATCACTCGAGGGGCTCGATGGCATGTGACAAGAGGCCTCCCTTAAAATTGAGTGGTACCAAGAGACAATGACCAAGGCCTATAACAAGACAGTCAAGCCACGCTCCATAGGAATTGGCAACATGGTGCTCAAGAAGAAGCTAAATCCAGAGGCGTATGGCAAGCTCTGCTCTAATTGGGAGGGATTGTACGAGGTCGTCAGTTCATCTCGCCCGTCGTCATTCCTCTTGTGAAGCCTGGACAGCATTGCCCTCAAGCACAGCTGGAACGTGGACAACCTTCTCAAGTATTACGTGTGAAACCAACATCGGCCATCTTGCATAGAGTCATATTCCAAATAGTTGTTGCACCAGCTCACTCGGACTCTTGTGCCTGTAATGACTACTACATTTCATCAGAAAACTTATGTATATTTTAACATGAATCCAGAGTATGTTATGCTCCTTCTATAGGAAACAACACCCCTGCACTGTGTTCGACCCGCACTCCGCGGCGACGTGAGCCCTAATTCCACCTTAGGTGGCAACGAAGCGATATGCCGCGGCCCTAAGAGCGATATACACGCTGTGTTCGACCCGCGCTCTACGGCATCGTGAGCCCAAATTCCACCTTAGGTAGCGACGAAGTGATATGCCGCACCCCTAAGAGCGACGTACATGCCACGTTCAACCCGCGCTCCGTGGTAAAGTGTGCCCTAATTCTGCTTTAGGTGGCGATGAAGCGATATGCCACGCCCCTAAGAGCGATGATAGAATGCATTCGACCCATGCTCCACGGCGACGTGAGCCTTAATTCTGCCTTAGGTGGCGGCGAGGTGATATGCCGCACCCCTAAGATCGACATACACAACCTGTTCGACCCACACTCTGCGACAACGTGAGCCTTAATTCCGCCTTAGGTGGCGATAAAGTAATATGTCACACCCCTAAGAGCAACGTACATGTCGTGTTTGACCCACGCTCCATGGTGACGTGAGCCTTAATTATGCCTTAGGTGGCGATGAAGCGATATGTCGTGCCCCTAAGAGAGTGACATACACGCTGCATTCGACCCGCACTCCGTGGCGGCGTGAACCCTAATTCCGCCATAGGTGGCGATGAAGTGATATGCCGTGCCCTTGAGTGGTGTGCAAGCCCCGTTTGACTGGCACTCCGTGGCGACATGTGCCCTAATTTTGCCTTAGGTGGCAACAAATGATATGCCGTGCCCTTGACAACAACGTCTACGCAGCGATGTGTGCTAAATCCCACAGAGTTTATCAAAGGAATGTGAGCCCGTTTAGGACACCTCTTCGTCTGAGTCACAGGCGTCCCCTACACCAGTTTTGGCATCACTTGGGGCGGACGACTCACGCTAGTCACTACCGTTGTCATCGGTCCAATCCATCAGTTCTTCTACGATACGAGCATTTTGCTTGCTCTTGATTGAAGGTGAGCCAACATGCTTTTGCTTCTTGCCTCAGGGACTCAGACGAAGAGGCGTCCTAAACGGGCTCGCATTCCTTTGATAAACTTTGTGGGATTTAGCACACGTCACCGCATAGACATTGCCTCCATGCGGGGCGGTATGTCCCACTAGAAAAGCTCGCAGGCTTGGTTTCGGTTCCTGCTGATCAACCTCGCCACCACTGTGGCCTCGAACAGCACATACCTCGCTTAGCGGAGGTCGTACCCTATAGGGAAATGACCAGAAGAGGAGATGAGTAGAAATTCAGAGAGCAAGACGAGAAGGTGAGCGAGGTGAAGACTAAGGATGTTTACCATCGGTGGGCTCGTATCCATAAAATTCGCAAGGGCCAAAGGGCTTCCCCTCCGAAAGTGGGGTAGCCTTCATGCTCCAGTCCATTCGGACCAAGATGTACTCCTCGACGAGATCGTTGGACGAAAATTGATGGCTCATCTGCCCTAAGGCGTCGCGCCGTATCGAGTCGCTGGAGGTCAATAGGAGCTTGTTAGGAGTATAGCCGGGGGTGGGCTTACACCCGATTGAAAGCAAGGTCACCCACACGGTAGTAAAACCACTCGTTCCGCCAGTTCTTCCATTTGTTTCTGAGTGCCATAGCTGGATATGGAATGTCAGCCCGGTGTGGTTGGCGTGAAAGCTAATGGTGTCGTAAATAGATGAGGACCCATTGTGGAGTATGACCAACTTGTGGAAGAGGGCAAAGCATGTTGCAGTGCTCTTTAAACACATAGATCTGAGCACCCATTCAAAAATTGCCATGCGAGCAATCACCGTTGGGTTAAGGTCCGAGATCTCCAACCTGAAATAGTCGAGGACTTGCTGCACGATGGGGGCAACGGGGAAAGTGAGCCTGGCCTTGAACTGGGGGGCAAACACTAGGATGTGCCCTTCTAGGGGGACCACACGAGTGCTCCCGCCTGCGAGAGGAATGGCCCGTGCTCCTCTGAGTCGAGTGGGAAGCATCCCACATCCCGGAGGTGAGTTAGTGTGGCTTCGGTGGCCTATGACGCCCTAACCAGAAGGAGTAGATCGTCTTCTCCGCCCCCATTTTTCCTTTCTATTTAGGTACGACGACTTGCTTGCTAGTTGGCATAGGCACTACGTCCTCCTCTCGAAGGGTGGTGTCGTCTAGCAAGCGTTTGAAAGCTATCCAGTGAGAAGACCGAATCTCGCCAGAAGCAGGAGCGAGGTGTGGTAGCAGAGGAGTCCGTGAACTTTGCATAGTGTTGAGAATAAGCAATGCATACTTGAGAACATTCTAGAAGACATTAGAGAGTTTCAAGAGAAAGATATTTGAATAGCTAGATATTTGTCATGGGAGATATTAGAGATAATTCTTCATGGAAAAATGAGAAGCTTCTAGAAGACATTAGAGAATTTCAAGAGAAAGATATTTGAGAAGATATACTAGAAGAAATTTATTTATAACTATGGTGGAAATATTTAGAGAGAACTCTAGAATTATGGAGAATTCTAGAGCAAGATATCTAGGTATCTAGAGCAAGAAATATCTAGGATATTGATGTAGAGAACTCTAGAGAGAAGATATTTATAGGGAGTTTTCTAGAGTTGTATTTAGGGTTTGGATTGTGCAAACGGTCTTGTAATCCTATAAAAAGAGGAGTGCATCCCCTCCCTCCATGTAACCAAGAAGGGAAGAAGTGCCACCATGAGCATATGAGAGAGTGAGGTATGAGTGGCATTAGGTGGAGTGGTAGGGTAGCCACTAAAAGAGTTGTATCGAAGTTTTAATAGTGAATAAAAGTGTTCTCTTGTTTAAGTGTGGTCTCCCTGGTAAGTCACATACTTCTAATACTTAGTGCTTGTTGAGTTGTGATTCGACGTGAGCAACTCGGTCACCAGAAATCACAATAGTGCTTTAACATGAGTGACGTAGCCACCCGGAAGCAAAGCACTAAGTATAGAGGGAAAGCTAGTTGGTATAGAAAGAGTACGTAGGTCCTCACATAGTGTGGGTAGTAAGGCAACCACCTCGAGAGAGTCATTCCCAACACATAGGATGAGTAGTGTTGGCGCCACGCTATGCTAGACGAGATGCAATCCATCAAAGAAAATGGCATGTGCAAACTCGTCGAGCTGCCAGAGGGACACCACCAGAATGGCCTAAAATGGGTCTTCATGGTTAAGTGTGACGAGCACGGTGTTGTGGTGAAGCACAAGGCTTGACTCATTGCGAAAGGATATGTGCAATTGCAAGGGACCAAGTTTAAGGAAATCCTCGCTCCAGTGGCACGCCTGGAGGCCGTGCGATTCCTGATCACGTTAGCTGCACATGAGGGCTGGCGAGTACACCACATGGACGTCAATTTTTCCATCTTAAACAGTGAGCTCGAGGAGGAGTTCTACATTACGTAACCTCTCATCAACAAACAACACAAGGAGATGGTGTTGCACTTGCACAACATGCTCTACAGGTCGCGCCAGGCTCCGAGAGCGTGGAACACCAAGTTGGACAGGAGCCTCCTGTCACATGGGTTTCACAAAGCACCTCAGAGCATGGCATGTACACACAGCTTTGAGTCATCAAGAATCATTGTGAGGGTGTACATGCTCGACCTCAACATCACTGACTCGTGCTCACGGGACACCCTTCACTTCAACAATGAGATGAAGATGTTGTTTAAGATGAGCGATCTAGGCATGCTCTCTCCTACAACCTCGGCATCGATGTACACTAGGACACAGATAGCAGCACCTTGAGCTAGACGGTGTATTCGCTCAAGATCCCAGAGAAGAGCAGGATGACGGGGTGCAATCCATGTCAAGCACCCATGGAGATGCGCCTGAAGCTGAGCAAGATGAGCCCCCAACTCTCTACTTGATACAACGGAGTACAAAAGCGTCTTCGGGAGCCTTTGCTACCTCATGCACATGAGGCCAGACATTTCCTACTCTGGTATGTGAGTCGGTTCATGGTGTCACCAACCACCGGCCACCTGAGAACCATCAAGCATGTTCTGTGCTACATCGCAAGTACAATAGACTATGGCTCCCACTACGTCCGTGAGCAGGAGAAGGAAGTGTGCTAGGTTGGGAACAGTGATAGCGACATTGCCGGCGATGTCGATGGCTAGAAAAGCACCACTGGCATGGCTTTCTTCCTTGGTCAGTGCATTATTAGCTGGCAATCCCGAAAGCAGAAGGTTGTGGCTCTATCTTCATGTGAAGCTGAGTATACCGCAGCCACAGCCGCAGCGTGCCTAGGGGTCTGGCTCGCACCACTGCTCGGTGACATGATGAATACTCATGCAGATCGTGTGACCCTCAAGGTGGACAACACGTCTTCCATGACCGAAGTAAGCACATTGACACTTGTTGTCACTTCATCGGAACATGTGTTCATGAAGTAGGGAAGATTGAGGTAGAGCATATTCACACGAGGAACAGCTCACTGACATCCTCAGAAAGCCGCTTGGCCGAGTCAAGTTTCAAGAGCTATGCAAGAAAATCAGTATGGTCTAGGTGCCACAAGATTAGGGGGTGATATGTTGAAATAAACATGTTGCACGTACTTAGCTTGTTTTCTTTACATTAATTTTGTTTGTTATGTAGTTGCGTGGTATTGTACATGTGCCCCCACAGTGGAGATAATGCCGTGCATGGCTCTGCATGGACCCAAGATATGCTCGTCCGCGTCGGGGTTCATGTGTTTGCGCGGGTCGTGGCCGATCCGTGATGCATGATGTGGGATGGCACGATATGATAGAAGTGGATCACGGGTTGCTAGGTTTACATGGCACCAAAATTTTGAGGCTCCTTGTTCTGCTGTGATTGCGCGCATGTATTGATCTCTGGTTGTTACTTCACACTTTTCTTAATTTTTGGACCAGGCCTACGGAGTCATATACACACAAGTGAATGGAAATACAACACATTTTAAGAAAATCTAACGTGGGACTAGTCGTGCGTTAGAGTTATCACCTGTCCGGTCACGTGCCATCGGATTAGATCGAGAGGAGGGGAGGAGGAAGATGCAGGAGAGGAGGAAGAAAAAGGAGAGGAGGAAGAAGAGAGAGGGCGACTCACCGGGATGGTGACAGCAGCCCTAAGGCTGACCGGTGGGCGAACGGGTGATATCTAGCCCCGGGCTTAGAGAGCACCTAATCAGGACGCTGGCTGACTTGCCACTAGTGGTGGTCGATAAGATCGGGTCAAAGTGGTGGTGGAGGAGGCGAAGAGACTGTAAGACGACAATATGAGAGATGATAATGTGACAGCGAGAGAAAGGAAGGTAGAGGCGAGAGACGGGGGAGGAGACGTCAATATTGGCATTAATGGGGATGGACCTGTCGCTCGATAAAATTATCCGACAACCGGTAGTCATCTAGTCGCGTTCATACATATTTATTAACTTACGATGTAGCATGCAGAACCCCAATAACGTATATACAATTCTTTCTCTGGACAAATTCAGACAGATAGTAGCATCGTACCGATCCCATAGAAAAGACAAGGAACAGCATGCAGTGTATACATACGCACGCTAGCTCATGACAAAGTTTGTACCCTAGCTGGGCAGGCATGACTCAGGCGATGCATGCATGAGAGATCGACGCAGCAGCAGCAGCAGCTAGCTTCGTTGTTGGCGTGTGCGCATACGCGCGTGAGCTATGGATGCATGCGCTAACTGGTATGTGCGTGAGCGATGGACGCATGCGCTGCGCCCAGATATACACACGTGAACAGGTTGGTATGTACGTACACAGGAGCGGGCATGGCAGGGCAGTAGTAGGTCGCTATAGCTTGCTGCCAGTGCGCATGCATGCATACAGGGCGCAGAGACAGTCCACATGGCGGATCACGGTTGGCCAGTGCTCGCCCCGGCGACACGGGCGCAGCTACGGCACAACAGGCAGGCAGTGAGCGAGAGAGGCCGCATGCAGCACGCAGCATGCAGAACAAAAGAGAGCTCGAGATGAATGAAACGAGAGCGCGTGCATATACATGCATGCATGAAAGCCAAGCTAGTAGCAACGGGCGCGAGCTCGAGATCACGAGAGCCCTGTAGTATTTGGAGGCAACGCGCCAAAGCTGCGTGTCACGAGACCCCCTCAGCAAGCCGTATTCCCCAGAGCACGTACGCTTGTGAACCCTTCCTTGTATATATGTGCATGCTGATATGTGCTCTCCCATGTACGCATGCATGACTAGTTGCATATATGACCAACTGGAAAACATAGTGTAGTTTTGTGTCTTTTGTCTATGACTGAGCAGGAGACGTAGATACATATATATGATGATGCCGATTTTGTTTTTAACATGCTAGTACATTATGTATGTCTATCAGACAACTAGAATCACTGTATATATATGCCTCCTTTTAACTTGGAGGCGAGGAGGAAAGGTTTCAACTTCAGATATTAATTAATTAAGCTGACGTGTAAAACTCAAGACGGGCTAGAAACGACTTTTGTGCTTATGATCAGTGTATGCAACGATGCAGGGAAGCTGGAGAGAGCAAGAAATCAATGCAGGTGATGTGGTGGCTCCCAACTCCTCTTGTCATATGTTCTGTCCGTGGCATATCGAGGCATTAATTGCTGTTATGTATAGTAACGCATGGATGGAGAATGTATCAGCCATTTGTTTAACGGGAAAGAACAATGAAGGAATGTGATGTTTTTGTTTCTACTCTGCATCGATCAGAAGTCATGTGAGGAAAAAGTACATTCCTTTGTACTTTTGCTATATTATTTGTGTGAACCGTATTTGGTTATGGAATAAGAGCCTCGTAGACTCAGAGAGTTGGCATGATGTGGACGTACAACGGTGACGCTCCACTCACTGCAATCCGGCTATCATTTTTCTCCGTCTGTGTTTAATCAAATTAAGAATTCCATATATGTATTATCTTAAAAATATGTTGTCTACTACTAAAAGTAAATTCTGCCTTGGTAAAATATACAAAGAAAATAAACTTGGAGTTTGATCCTGACGGGGTATAACTACTACAATAATCGCCCCAGCAATAGCTTTGATTCTTATAACTCGATATACGTTGTAAAAATAAATTAATTAAGGATAGATGGGCCGGTTAATATATAGACTCTGTATTAAACTGTTAGGCATTAGTTTCTACGGCTACAAGATTCTTTTATTGATATGTGTATCTATTTAGTATTCCTTCCGTTCCTAAATAGCTATCATTTTAGATATTGACGTGGTCTCTAATATGATTTTGATGGTTACTTTTTATATTATGTATTAGCAAAATATTATGAAAATTTATATTTTAAAAATATTTTTTATGAACAATCTAATGGTACTACTTTCACCTCACCTATCAAAATACCTTTTAACCTGTTGGTAATCAAAGTTAGCAAACTTTGACGGCATGTTTTCTAAAACGTCATCTATTTCTGAATAGAGGTAGTAAAAATTAGTATTTATTTTAATTGACTTTAGCCGTAGTTGTAACTCTAATCAACCTTTATGGTCCGTCTGTGCAATCGTTTGGGCACCAAATCAGAATTAAAGAAATGAGTTTTAAGATACAATAAAAAAGACAAGCATTCTGTGAATAATAAATTAATTTATATTTTGTTTTCTTTCTGGTATATTATTTGTCGGATTTACATCGTTTTTGTTACTCTTACGTAAAATTGAATCAAGAGTTGAATGGGTGAATTGAGAGGTATATCTTGATTTTTCTTCATTATTTTTTACTCAGTTTTATGGTTAAACCAAGACGGCTGCATAGTACACCACATAGCATGATTGCGTAGCATACATTTCCGGTTATAAAAGAGCTACCAATATATAAGTACTAACCGTGTCTCTCTCATGCCAGGAGAGGGTCCTCATTTGATGCGCAGCGTATTTAAATAGCTCCCCTCACTAAAGGAGAGCTTGTTCAGCTCTGAGAGAGAGAGAGAGAGAGAGAGAGATATGGTTTCAATGGAGCAGAAGAGAGCCAGTTTGCATGAGAAGCTGCAGATTCTCCGAACTCTTACTTATTCTCAGGCGGTAATTACCATATCTTCTTATACGCCTTAAGTTATCGTCTGATTTTTCTTCTTCTTTCGACAAGCTCCTATGTCCTCCAGTTAGTTGCAGTCCTGCAGAATCAAGCTACTTCAATATATTGCTTTCAATTATCAACTTCCCGCGATGCATCTATAAAGAATACTTTCATAGTAATGGGAAATAAAGCTTCGGAGAGCCTTGACGTCCTTAAATCTGGCCTACTCAACAAGAAAAGGCTTTAAATTCCTCTAGACAAATAAGGGAGAAAGTAAAAACACTAACCATTACTATTGTTTCCAATGATAAAACGATAAGGCTATGACTTGTTTACGTCGTGTGTGTTTTAGCTAGTTAACGGTACCTAAACATTTTTTTCATTCAGCTGAAATTAACTGAAAATATGTAAATCTGTCATGCAGGCAAATAAAATGTCGATAATCGCTGATGCCTCAACATACATCAAAGATCTGAAACAGAAGATTGCAAAGCTGAATCAAGAGGTAGCGTGCGCGCACAACACCACTCTTTGCGAACAACCCTCGCCACTGGTACGAAATGTTGCACTCACGAACGACCAATAATATTTCTCACCGAAACTCAATTCGCTAACTGCAAATGTTAATGTTTTGTTTTGTATATTCACTATTCAGGTGAGTGTTGAAGTCCTAGAGAAGGGTTTCCTCATAAACGTGTTCATGGACAAGAACAGCCCTGGACTGCTTGCCTCCATTCTTGAAGCCTTCGACGTATTGGGCCTCACCGTGCTTGAGGCTAGGGCTTCCTGCGCCGGTTCATTTCGACTCCAAGCAGTAGGAGAGGTACCTTTTATTGATATATACTCTTATCTGAAGACAAGATAATTTTTTTTTACTGCAAGTCTTCTGACATGTCGGAATTATTGATGTTACAGGATGAAGCTAAGGGAGTGATCGATGCGCACGCAGTGGAGCAAGCGGTGACGCAAGCCATCAGGAGCTGTCCCGGAAACTAAGGAAACATATACATGCACGCTTAATCGAGTTTGAGCTTAATTAATCGAGTTAAATAATTAGTGCGTGGTAGTAGGAGGCCGAACCATATATATATATATGTATGTTCTACGCCACTATCCTATTTTTTTCCATTACTATCCTATCTTTTCACCTCGTTCTTTTTTCGGTTTCATGTGTCGATGAGAGGAAGCCATGCATTATCTTCTGGCAAGAATTCGAGTGATGTATGTGTGGGCAAGCTAGCGACCATCTAATGAAAATGTCGATATATATATGAGTATTCATTCCATTGCATTCACTTTTGCTAGCTAAGTCTGTAATCGCATCGGCCTTGATCGTCATGTATCCTGCCATAGTTGTTCTAGCTAACCTGTAGGGGTAGGGAACAAGGGATGGAGAAAGGAAAATACAATAACTGTGTGAATCTTCCAACTGAGAAATATTGGCGACGACTCAAATGTTGCTGTGTCGCCCACGGCCCGTGCTTGTATTTTAGGGTTGACCAACATTGTCCTTGGCAGAAATGTAGAATTGGCTGTAAATCTGGTCCGGCCCATTTCAAGCCCCCACTGCGGCACTTTCCCACCATAATGCATAGTAGGTGTGAAAAAGAAGGGAACCCTTATACACCGCTTAGTGCGATGTATTGGGAAGCATCTCCCACTAGGATATATGGTGGGCTGACCGACTGACTCAGACAATGGTAGGCTCATCTCGACACTTCGTGCACAGGCTTTACTGGATCGACCAATCGATACGATGCGGAGCCACACAGATCTATTGAGTAGATCGATTAATGTGGTGGACTGGAAATGTTGATATTCAAAGATTCATAATATTTAAATGAAGTGTCCAAATAATGATGTTTGAAATTTCGTGTTCTCTGCAGTGAGGTTTTTGAAACAAGATCCTACCTGTAGATGGAAAAATAATCGAGAAACATATCAACAGTGCTAATGGACATATTTGGACTATTAGTTTAACAAAGACAAAATAATAGTTACTAGTATTTTTCAGAAATGATTTTTTTCTTCAAATTGAATTTAACAAATAATATTTCCCATGAGGAAACATATGCTGAATAGAATAACACTATTTTCTTAGAAATGGTAGTGTAGTTCACAAGAATAGTTTCAATAGTTCAGAGAAATGTTCCATACAGAAAAACTTTTTTTTGGCAAAATGCTCCACCATTCTTCGAACAAGTTCATCTATGTCAACAAAAATATTCACCTAGATTATGAAAAAAGTTTCGTTATTAGAAACAAATGTTCCACTTATTTAAGGAAAAAGAAAATTGTTAAATAGTTCACGAAAAATGTTCTACTATCTTCAAAAAATGTTCCACTAAATCGAGAAAATTGTTCCAGAGTCCAAAGATAAAAGGTCGTGAACTTGTGTCAAATCTTTGTGTCAGACAATACAAAATCACTCATTGCTAGAACAAATCATAGTTACTAGGGGAAAAAATTATTATCGAAGCATTTATATGAAAATGACTATGCAAAAAATCGTTAAAATATATCCAAGCGAAGTCTTATTTTAAACCTCTTATGATAAAGAAAACAACGATAAAAGCAGATTGTGAATCAGAAAGATCCAGAATAGTAAAAAAGAAAGAAGAAATAAGAAAAAGGTGAAGCTTGAGAGTTGATCACATTACCTATAACATGATACGCTATCCCGATAACCAACTCAATGAGTATCTTATTCTTACCACATGGGCCCTGCTACTAATTTCATTCGGCTTGTGGAAAAAAAAATCAGTGCCAACCCATTTATGGTCCGGCCCACGTGGAAGACACAGTGGGCGGCGACTCGCTAATACCTGCAATAGGTGATATAGGATTTCCCGAAAAGAACAGGGGAGCGTCTATAACCCTTTTTGTTGGAGCTTATGGAGCGCTTATGCTCATAAATAAGCTATAATCTCCAATAAAGATATTTTTTGATCACAACTTATTTCATAAGCTCTAACCAATTGCTAAAGATAAGAAAAAGTAGCCCATGTGGTGCTTTCCGAGCTTCTCTAAATGGTACTTCTGAACCTGCCCTCGAAGTTGCATAGAAAATTGCCATGGGTTGCCACTAGGGCACCCGAAATCCCCCTGCCCACACCCCCAGCCCACGCCTCTCCTGTGCCGCCCCCACCCGCCCCATCCCTGTGCCCACCCCACCCGCCTCCTCCGCGCCCGCCTCCCCTCGTCTCCCCCACGCCTAACGCCCCTGCGCCCGATGCCCCCGCTCCGGCCTCCTATGCGCCCACCTACCCTCATCCCCATCGCGCTCGCCACCCCGCAGCCCTTGCTCACCTACGCCGCCACGCCCCTAGCTCGCCACCCCCACTGGCCGCCCCCACTCCAGCCGAACGTCGCCCCCGTGGTCCACCGCCACCCCCTCAAGCAATTATACCAGCCAGACGCTGCCGTTCCCCAAGCACGCCGGCAATGCTCAATGACCTCGCCATTCATCCGCAGCAGAAGGTAGTCGCCGCCATGTTCACTTGGTTGTTCACTGCCTTCACTTGGCATTGTTCTTCCAGTTTTGCTTTGTAATGCGATGTGTGCCTTGCACATAATTTGTTTCTTCCAAGTTTGCTTTGTGATTAATTTGTGCACATAATATGATGGTTGACTATTTAGCTGTGGCTTGCTATGCAATGTATTGGTATATAGATTATGACAATTGCTCCAATTGCTCGAACCAAAGGTATACAATGTAATGTTCAAATGCAGCTCAAAGACACAGGTTCTAGAGAGTAAAGTAAAACTATACAAGCACCCTGGACTCTGAAGATGAAGCATGGTGTAGTGGCAAGTGAATTTGCTGACATAGCATGGATTTCTGGTGCTTCTGCTTTATTTAGCTACTTTGTTAGGGTTTAGGGTTTGATTCTGCGATTGACTTATCGGATTGGTGTAATGTTATGTAAGGTTTGATGGTAATAGCTACATGTTAGTACATCAGCAAATATATTCTTTATTTTTCACCTTGCCCATAATAGGTTGCTACATTTGAGGTCTTTGAAAGATAACAGGCAGGGTACGTTGGGAGTTCTTTTGTATTCTTCACAATCTGTTGATCACATGACAATGATTCTAGGCTTGTTAATTTATTAGTTGATCTGTTAATTTATTAGTTACTCATGTGAAGGCCTGTTAATTTATGGTACAAGAATTTATGTTATGACCTTTTTTGTAGGCAAGAAAACATGTCAAAACCTTGCCCTAACTTGATGCGGCACTCTAAAAATTATTGATGTTGCGCTTATTTAATATTTTCTATTTCAAATTTTATGCACAGTTCCTTAAATAGCGTAGGATACAACCCAAAATTATATCAATATCAGTAAACATCAAACTGGACTAGACCAAAGGTACTTCAAAAATTTTTTCTTTCCTCTCATACCATAAGCTGCTACTCTTTAAGCCCTAACAAACAGATAGCTGGCTTACCTGGAGCTTATCTCCACAGTAGCTTAATTGGAGCTTATCTCCGCAGCTAGCTTATGCACAAGCTCCAGCTCGAACAAAGAGGGCCTATACCTCGGTTGCTACCAGCGCTAGTGCCACGCTGCATAGTGGGCTGAAAATGATGCGGCCTATTAAGAGCGTACGTTGTTGTTTCCTTATTTTCTTTCTGAGGCGCATGCTTTCTTGCATAGCCCGCTATGTGGCCAGCATGTTGGGAGTTCGAACTTGTGTGTGTTACTATGTACATGTGTACTATTAGAGTTTAAAATTTTGTTTTTTTAATTACCAGTTCAAAACACGATCTCGATTGAATTAAAGAGTCCAAATCACCCTAATTGGAGTTCATATGCCCAAGATGTAGACATTTGAAGTTAGGTTGTCTCGGTAATCTGCATCAGAGTCTAGTACTTGTGGGACTTGGTCTGTAACTCTTCTTGGAAAAAAGGTGATGTCGAAAGCCTTCTTGTAGAACACCAAATCGTCACTTGCATTTGCACTTGAAGTCATGAGTGAAAACTTGTTTTTATATTGGCTGCCTTGTTCATCCTTACTTGTCTTCATGTTCTATTGCTTGTCCAACTCAGCTTGGCTTGGACGTTCATTCCCAACAAGCAAAAGGACATATCCTTTAGGCAGCACCATATGTTCTTTAATATCAAACAAAGTATCGAGAAACAACAATACATGATAATTAAGTTGTCGAGCACGAGCCCTAGTTATAGGTTCTTGTATTTCTAGTACTAGAGAAGTGGTACTTGGGGCTGATGTAGGAGCTGTGGTTGTATCATTATTAGGGATGTTCTCATCATTTCTCCTCGTATCAAATTCATGAGGACCCTAGAAGCAGCATTTGGAGGAGAAATGGAGAAACAAAAGTAGGAGACTTACATTGCCGGCTATCGCTATCGAGGGAGGGATGCGGTGGAGGTTTAGAGGGAGATGGAGCCATGGCGGTAGGAAGAGGAGCGGTGGTGCATCCTCGGAATAGTAGGCAACATCACATTCTCAGAACGGTGGGCGGCATCATTGGTGAGCAGCAGAGGCATCACAAACTCTACAGAGGTGGACGCGGAATATCGTGAGCGAGCGAGATGAGGATTTTTTTCTAAGATGTGAAGACATGGATTCTATGGAAAAGCCGAGGATTGGTCTAGGAAATCCACTCTCATGTGTCATCCAGGCTGCCAGATCAACTGACCGGATCGAACTCCCATGGGCCTCCTCTACCAGGGAATTAGGCAAGGATCCCACCGGTATTTGAGGAACCAAACGAGGCCTCAGTGTCGTTTGCCTGGGATGAGTTCCACGTCTCGCAACATCGGGGGAGAAATCCTCATCTCCCGCTCACGAAACCTCTGTCTCCGCTTGCCACAAGAGTTATGCTCCGCCTTCGCCGCCCTCCATCCATTGTGCCGCCGCTATTTCGAGGCCAGGCCCCTTCCTCTCTGCTTGTCACCTCCCTACTGTGGCTCCATTTCCCCTTGCGACCACCACCGGCTCCGCCTCCCAACGTGAACATGGCCTTATGTGGATCCGGTGGCAGCTCCTCCTCTAGCTTCTTCCCCATGTGAATCTAGTGATGGCTACTACAAACCTCTACCCTCGCCGAGGGTGGCCGTTTCGAGCTCTCTATCGCCGCAGGTTTGGTGGGATCTGGCCGAGAACTAGTTGGCAGATGGTAGGGAGGGGACGGAGGGCTGAGGGGATGGGGGCCGGGACGGAGCTGAGGTAGGAGGACATCGTGGAGGTGGAGGAGGAGGTGGCAGGCGAGAAGGAAGAGAAGACGCCGGTGCCAGTGGGGAGAGGTCCATGATGAGGCTGCAGTGTGGCCATGAGTTCCACCTCGGTGAGGGGGCGAATTTTGTGTTATTTTAGTCGGCTTGGTAGAAAGGTGCAATTTTTGGGATAGATTTGATGCCAAGACGATGATCTGGAATTGTATAGGATGTAATTGTGGCTTGTTTTGGGTAGTGTCTGTGTCGTTTCGATAGAATAAGGGTAGTTTGTCTGGATTCGACAAGAATGTGATGTAAAATGTATCCCTTTAACTAGAAACATTGGGGCTTTCGAGCTAGCTGTTATTGGATTTTGGTGGAAGATTGGACTTTGGAGGTTAAATCAGTGTTGGCTTAAAGGGATTTAGACATGAAATGCTAAGAGTTTGTATAAACTTAGAGGGACCTAAGTCCTAAAGATGATGCTCCAAACTTCAATCAGTCCGTGTTGGCTGTTGATTTGAATGCATTACTGTAATGGATTTTGAATAGCTGTAGTTTTAAGAATGTTTATTAAACACTGACTTGAAAAAAAGAAGAGACTTATATGAGTCAATTAAGTATAGCATTTTAGTGTTGTTGCTTTATCCACTATGCAGTCTTCTCATATGTAGATTTACATTGAGATTTACATTGTTTACAAGTCATTGCAATATCGTTGTACTGCAACCAGACCTGCGCTATTGAGAGCAGTTTTGTGCAAAGGGAATAGGGTTGTCGTTACCTTGCGAGGTGCAGACGTATGCTTTATGCAGTAATACTTATTTTGCTATAGCATGATACTATAATGTGCTTTTAACCAATCTCAGAGTGATGTTTTTAAATTATGCCTGTTTAATAATCTTTGATTTATTTTAATGCTGAGTGTCAATGTTTTCAGATCGCATTGGATCGGCATTCAATGCCAAAGGAGTTATGCAATTCCCCAACTACCGCAAAATTGAGAAAGATTGGCTCTATGCAAATGATTCCTGGCCCACACAAGATGTTAGCATGGCTGAATGGGCTCATGATGAAGACTTCTATGTTGTTAGTTACTCTGAGATGGTACGTGACCATGTGAACTTTTTCCATTGGTGACTTCTACCTTTTTCTTGTTAGCAATATACCTTGTTCGGCACATAGTTCTCATGTGTTTTAAATGTTACCCTGCTATGTTTACCTGATGACGAATATGGTTTCCTCGATTTGTCTGCACTTACAAATGATCGACACTTGACAATGCTTAATTATTTGACCTTTTATTTTGCAAACACTTGTATGTGAATTTGTCTTCTATGCCTTCTATTCCCTTTATATGTTTGATATGGTGATTTATCAAGTTTGAAACTTGTTCCACAAAAGCTACAATTTAGCTGACAAATTCAAAAAGAAAGAAAACAAGGAAAATGTCCTTCGACAAAATTGGTTTTATATTATGTCCTCTTTATTTTTTACTTTTTTAGTACCCTTCTTTGTTGATTGAACGACTATGGAAGGTTTCTACTATAACATCTTATCAAAAAAGTCTGTGCATTAATCTTGTCCCATTTCATGGTTTAGAATTTTTAAGCATCTGTTGTGAAAAATGTTTGTGCATTCAGATCATGAATGATATCTTCCATTTCATTGCGCCTCTTTAGTCCTCGTGTAATTGATTGTTTACCATGTTCTCAAAAGTATAATAGGTAGATTTGTTCTAGTTTTGTCATTTATCTTGTGGTATGATTCAAGGGTGGTTCATCTATATTTGAAAACTATGTTCTTCACATGCCTGCGAATCAATTCCTAAGCCTATATAACTTTGTTATATGAAGCTGAAGAAGAATGAATAAGCTGTTGATCTAGTGAAGTCAATCAAGGAACCCTAGGCAGCAGCAAAGTGATGAACAACGAAAAACACTCACAAGGAAGAGCAAGGATGATATTTCTTGCATCGTCATTTGTTTCCGTTACTGAATTCCATACCTATGGTGCAAGGGAGACCTTTTCTGCATGATGTCGAATAAGGAATCTATCTGTGTATTATCTTCGTTCCAATTGAACTTTTGCATTGACTGTTGTACCTATAGTAGCTATGAACAGACTTGATTGGAACCTTGCAGGAATTATTGGTGAAATTTCTGATTTTTTGAAATTATTTATGATATTTCCAGACTGTTTAGGAATTACTTGTGGTTTTACTAATTATTTTGTAATTATTTTTGACTTTACTATATTTTTGAGAATTAGTTTTGATTTTTCTGACTGTTCTAATTTATTTTCTGAATTATTTTCAATTTATACTATTTCTTTCAGAACCATTTGTGGTCTTAGTATTTGTTCTAAATTGTTTGTTATTTTCCGAGAATTATTTGTGATTTCCTCTCCCTCCTCCTTCCCCTTGCTGTCCGATGGGAGGATAAATTGCCCGGTGGGGGTGATCTCCGTGAGAGGAGAGGATCATATGTGCTCCTCAAAATCCTCTAGGGATTTGGAGCTAAGTTTTCCTCCTCTAACAACCAAATAAAGCCTTAGCAGTAATCTTCTATAACTAAATAGCTTGCCTCTACTTTCCAATTTTGCTACCTTATTGTGGGTCCACGTCATCACTTTTTGTTCCACCTGTCTGCACGAGTAAATCCAACTAGTGATGTCCATAAATTGCACCCACTTGTCTGCACGAGTAAATCCAACTAGTGATGTCCTTGCATTGCATGAGTAAATCCAACTAGTAATGTCCATGCATTACAACGGAATCCCAAATTGCAAAGACCAAAAAATAGCAAAAAATTACCTTGAGATGTCTATGATATATTACAAAAATAAATTTGTATAAGAAGTGAAAAGCCACACAAAATTAGGGCATCAGAAGTAATTAGCATCATTCAGAGTGAAAAGTGTGAAGAAAAATAGTACCTGAGCCATAACCCAAGCATATATACCATAAAAAACTTTCAGATCTATCTCAAGAAAGTAAATGACATGACTAAGCATATATACCAATCCATCATGTAGGATATTAGCAGATATTATACACAAGTTACAGAACCTACCTATTCATTGCAAGATGGTTGTTTGAGAATCAAGTATTTGTATATGCATCAACACGTTAGCATTGGTCACTATTTACAGTCAATTACTCAACTGAGTACAAATAATAGAATGCACAGACGTGACATACAAACATAATACATAGAGAGGACTCCAAAACGATTCACTTGGTACATCTCTTACAACCTTAACAAACCTTATATATAAATAAAATGCACTTAATAAAAGCAAATATAGTCTTTGCCTTCACTTTGTTTCACTCTAGTACATAAGTAACATGATAATATAAGAAACAATAAGCAACAAGGGCTCAATGGGGCTCCCGAGAACAATAAACAATAGGAGCGGGTATTGCATCCAACCACATTACAACCTTTGGATATAATCTTTGGTGAATAAGGAAAAAAGAAGCACACTACACAAAACCATGGATGCATTGTATTTATGGGAACAAGAAACAGGAACAACATTGAGTGAATTGCTTACATCAGTCCAAACATAGCAGCTAGTTCATCATTCATATTATCAATTAGATTCCTAATGAAGTTGTGTAGATACACATCATGTGGCGCTTCTGGCCATAATTCTGTTTAAATGAGCATTATTAATTTTATGAAATACAGATGTATATGTTATTTACATGGTTTTTTTACCTTCTAGCTCTTGTACAGCAACAACTTTAAGTCTAAACATGAAGTTAGTACTTCTCATAGTCATCAAACAACCTTTTTGTTAATAACATAGTATAGTATCATATTGACATCATGCAGCAGGTTGTGAAGGAACAAGTTTGAGAGTAAGGTTGATAAAATACTGAAAGTAGCTTTATACATATCATAGTGTACACTTTTCTCACGCATTATCACAGCCAACACATGGTGTTCCTGACCCGCAAGTCTCCATTGCATCAGGTACCATGCAACGAGTCCATCTCATACACACACATTACAAAGTTGAGACTAGTAGAACACACAGAGTTAGATAAAACACACAAAATTATCTATACTTATATGAAAAAAGTAACATTATAGTCTTGCTTGTACCCTTTATCCATGAGGCATATTGCCCTTGTAAGTAAGTGGTGTGGAAAACTATTGATGTGTTGAATTGGACCGACATGCACAACCAAACCAATCACATCTTGCCAAAAGGAAAACATGTATCATGATATTGAAATAATGAATTCGTATTTATAGTCCAACACATAATAGGCCAGCATTTAAAATTCGAGATCTTACCAACAATTGATTTATTTGGCTTCACATAGATCTCTTCAAAAGGTGCAAAGGAAGCAGGAAGATCTGAAAACATGATAAAATTGCTCAAGCGATTGACTGTAGTTCGGTTAGTTAAGTAAATTTTAATCTCCTTTCCAAGGTAGCGAAATTCATTGGGGCTCGGGAACACAACTATAGAACAGATCTCATAGGAACTTCCTTCTGGAAGTAGTTAGTCTATCAAACCTATATGGATTGCTGGAGCAAAAAGCTTCCATTTTCGTGCCCTATAAGAAATGCAAAAAGCATAAGGTTTATGTATGAAATAGACTTGCAAGAGTAATGTAAAGAACATATATTTAATTATATTTATAAGCAAATAGTGATGCATACATTCTGACTAGCGACTATAAGTTGAAGCATAGGTCCATGGCTACCCTCTCGCACAGAGAATTTGTGCACTACATGCACACAGATTTTCCATGTAAAGTGCATGCTATCTGCACCTAACTCAAGAAAGTGGACACATCTACAAAAGGTAAATCATGAATAAATATGATCATGATAAATATATAGTCATGATATGCAAATGTAGCTCAATAAGAGAAAAGTGAAAGTATGCATAGGCTTCCAATAAAACTTACCTTGTTTGGGATACCATGGGAGCATCAAATAGACTCGACGAGTAGATAGATTTCTAGTTGATATCGTGCTAAACTAAAAACTATTTGTTAGAAAGACATTGTTACAAACGAAAGATAATTTGTACTTTGTTTTCTTAAAAGTTCCAATGGAATATCAAAGTTATGAAAAATGTAGCCAAAATAGCAAAAACTAATACAGACACATATGAAGTGAAATATAAAAATACAGACAATAATAAATAAACTAAATCAGAAACAAATGTTTGTATTGATTCCTATCTAACTTCAGTATAGATAAAATATGTCCTCTTTGATAATACGTAAGACAACTACAACGTGAGTACACCTCTGTAGACAATATTCTTAGTAATTGTCCTAGCAGAACTAAACTTGGTTTGCTTTCTTGGTGCAACTAATATTTTCAGATTGCTTCTTGCTATCGCTCGTGAGAGAGCGACATACAACTGTCCATGGGCAAAAACTAGATTAGGAAGGTACACTCCAACATTTGGAATTGTTTGCCCCTATGCCTTGTTGATGATCATAGATAAATTTAGCCTGACTGGAACTTGCTCCTCTTAAACCTAAATGGGAACATTTCATCATCAGATGGGCACAAATGTATCCAAGTTAGAAAAACCCTCTTCCCAGCATGTTGTCCTAACACAATTTCAGCATCTATAGCATTTCTGTGAAATTCCCGGACTACCAACCTTGTACCGTATAACCCATTAGCTAGATCCAAGTTTCTCAGCAAGATCAAAGGACAATTGACCTTCAACTTTAGCACGTGCAGAGACAATCCATTAGGCATGAGGGAATTCAAAAATTCAGAAGGGTAATTGTTGTGAGGATCGTCCACCACACAATCGAAACTGTGATAGATCATCTCACCCCCAGGAAAACGTTCTATAAGCTGCATATTTATCGTATCAACATATATACTCATTCTGTGTTAAAAGAAATACTATCTTAATCAATTGTAATTGCTTTAAAAAGATCATAATATGTTAAAAGAAGCCTTGCATGTGTTTTCGCTATTTTTAATCCTTAAACAACTGGACCAAACAAACTAAGAAAGAACTCATTAGCTATTAGCTGGCAATAGCTATGATGTTGAGGCTGAGAGTTTGTCCAAACAAGGTCAAGGTCCTGAAAAGATCTAGAGCATTATATCTCCTTTTGGACTACAATTGATTAGTTTTGAGAATCACGCATTAAATCTCAGCATCAATTCTAGCTAACTAATCACTGCTTCAACTGATACTATTTGCCTTCAGGGTCACAGTAGAATTAGAGAATTAGAGTCTCAGGATTTTTTAGAGCAGTTGCCAGCTTTGCAACAGTTGCTATATCGACTTGTTGGGTGTAGGGTGATTATCTCTCAACTCTAGGCTAACGAAGTCTTAGATATGAGAAAATCTCAGTTCATGACATTTTCATGTGTACATGTAACACAACATCACTTTGCATTTGGTATTGTAGCCAGAAGGAATTTTTTATTAGCACTGAATTACATCTGCATTCAGTGTGAGATGTTAGTTATAAGAAACGTGATCAAACAATATAGAACTACACTCATTACTACAGAATAGCTTATTACAGGCGGTTCGGAAACCCCGACGCAGGCGGTTTCCCAAACCGTCTGTAAGTAAGGGCTTGTGATGACCCCCGTCATCACAGGCAGTTTTAGAACCGCCTGTGATGATGGACTATTACAGACGGATCACCACAAGAACCGCCTGCGATATACCTCCATCACAAGTAGAACCGCATGTGATCTATTTTATAGCATACCTAATTGTTTCATATTGTCATCAGGAAACAAAACACATAATACATATACATATCTCATTCATTCATAGTAATCAGAATTGAATCATATGAAATAACAAAAACTTGATACATGTCACATAATTAAGTCACAAAATGAACTATCATCAAACTCATCAACATCACCAAACAAAGTAATTAAACTCTCATTTTCATCCACCTCATGTCACAAAGTTCGCAAAGTATTTAGGTTCTCAGTTTCATCCTCATGTCACAAAGTAGTTAAACTCTCAGTAAATTCCGTATCTATATAAAAGTTCACAAAGAAATACATCACTTCTTTACTAAGACGAACTAGCCTTCCTCCATGTTGTAGGCGTGGAATTGGCCATAAGGATCGATAACGTCTCTAATAAGGAACGTGGTGATGTGTTCTCTTATCCGGTCCAGATGAGACGAATCCAATGACGTCTTGGGAATGCCTTTCTGCTGTTGATGAGAATGTATATTAAAGCCATGTACTTACAATGAAAAGAAATATGATAATACTTATCGCAATAGCGTCAAACCTGGACTTCATTTTTGCTAATGTTAGTGAGCATGATTTCCATGTTGTGGCAAACGTAGAAGCCACAAACGCTTGTTCCTCCTTGTTGTTGGTGGCACTAGTAATATATACAATTGGTTAGTAGTTGGAGATCGTCATTACGACAATTTTATAAAAATTTGTATTGAGTATAGAAAGATACATTAAAGCTCTTGTTATTTAAATGGGCTGATTGGCGCCTTTTCCTCTGTTCTTGAGATAGCTCTTCCACACCCTACGTAAATCGAAATGGTTTGTCTTCGGCATTGCAACACGAAAGTAGTGAATGGTAGGTTTGTATATGTTGGAAATATACTTACTTACTCATAAATCTTCCAAGTATTTCGATGTCAAAGTTTGCTCGTTTTAACGAATCCATAAACATGAGCTTGGATGGTGTGATATAAGGACAACAAGAATCCAATGCTCTCTGCATTTAGTCTCAATGGTTAGTAAATTCACATTATTTTGGTAAAATTACCAATAGCCTGGGATGGTGAAGTAGATAGTGTGACACTTACGTCTGGTTGTACGGAAAAAGTATGAATTCCTTATCTTGTTGAGCAAGTAAGGCGTTCAGCACGTACCGGGCAACAAAGTCTTCCGCACCTATGATCATCCGCACGGAGACAATGTAAGGGTCGAGGAACCCTACTTTTACGTGTTTCCTTCTGGTTGGTTCAATCATCATCCTACACATAAAGAAGGTATGGATTACATATATGTGGATATAGTACATATAAGACGAATGTTTACCATGATTGCGAATACTTACAGTGCGTAGCATCTGATGAGAGAGACTTCAAGGGACCGGAGGTTGTAGAGTTCCCACAAGTCCACGAAGTTCACAAAGAATTGACAGTTCTCGAGGTCGTGGTGGAAATGTCCCTTACTAAAGTCCACCTTCAAATTTGTGGTCCATTGATTCTTTGGCTTCTTGACCTCCTTAAGGTAGTGCTCGTGCAGCTTGCGGGTATATTTTCCAAGGACATTGAGCGCCTCTGACAATTTGAGACATGGCTCTCCTTCAACGTATTTATCGGCCAATGGCACAAAGGGGAACTCTTCTTCAATGTAAAGGTGTGGTTCTTTCAGCAACTTCGCGTTCAACTTAGCGCCTCGTTTTCTTTTAACGATTGACTTCGACGACTTAGCGGGAGACGAATGGGCCCTTGTTAGAAGCTCGGGGGCCAAGGTGGTTTCCACCGGCACCGTAGCGATTGTGGTGTCCTCATTACAGCAATATAAGGTTCTTGAATCACAGGTAGGTCTACTCTCGTGACTTGGTCGATAGATGGAGGGTGACAGTCTTCTAATACTACATCCCCCTTGGGCCACTGGATAAAAGTCCCTTCAGTTTGACCCAGTCTCGTAATCTCATCATTTGGCGGAAACTTCAACTTAATGGACTTGCAGGTGTCATAGACACAGTCCATACTGACCTTCGCATTCCCACGCGCCATCAGGACACGGTGGATGAGATCACCTTTATTGGATGGACATGCCAGCCCTGTTGTAATCTCTAAAAGCTTGTCATCAAGAAGTAATTAGCTACACATCGATTGCGACAGAATTTTAAGTGGAACTTGAGATTGACATTTAATTACCAGGATCTCATCGATAGCATACAAGACGGCGTGATCAACTTTACTACCGGGGACAGAGGCTTGACTACTCTTTCGGTTAGCAGCAGGGCTGCTTTGCATTTGTACGTTGCCTTGTGAAGCCATGGCCACCATCTCCTCGAGGGCTCTTAAACGAGCATCGACCCTTATTTCCACCGTGGCGGTGATTTCTTCTGTAAAAGCGGCTCTTTCTCTTGCCTCGCGCTCGGCTTTGACCGTGCCCTTATTCCTATATCTATGCAAATCATTCGGGAATCCATCTCTCCAGTTAACGTAAACACCTGTAACCCTCGTGCGACCCGAATGCTCCTTGGTGCCGATGGCCTGGGTAAGAATATCTTTCTCCTTTTGAAATTCACAAGGGGAGGATTGTGTCGACAGGTTCTCCTGTAATAGAAGAACAAGTTACTACACATAGTATAACAAATGAAGGATGTACGGAGAGGAAATTATTGTAAATGACATATTACCAATCTAGAGTAGACCTCCCGAGTTGCTTCGCTTGCGAAGGATTGGGCGTCCGAAGACGTTGCACCTGGATTCCTCCTCGCGTACAACCAATTCCGTGCACGCCGTAATTCTACGCTGGGAAATGGCGGGGGGCTAGTCATTTAGGCGTGCCCTCTCTTCCTCGTCCATTCATTTTTGTACATTCGGCGCATACCTTGAACTACCTAGCCTGTGATGGTGGGTGTTCTTGGCCACCAGTTCCTTCGCCGCTACACTCTTCACCTTAAATTCTTCTATTTCCCTAGACGCCTTAAATTAGGTCCACATCTCGCGATCCATCCATTTGTGGACGTGTAGCATTTATTTTGCTTCCCTTCCCATACGTAACTTTTATATCTTTTACCATGTCATGTTCCTCCATACCGCTATATTGCTTCGGAGGTGTACCATCCTCGATTTGTCTGTTGAATTGTTTCTTCATTCGATGGTATGGATGGTCATTTCGAAGGAACCTACGGTGACGTATGTACACGGTTTTCCGTGAATGCTTAAGCCACTAACTACTCGTATCATCCAGGCAGTTAGTACATGCTTTTGACCCTTTCGTACTCTGGCTAGAAAGATTAGCAAGGGCTAGATAATCATTTGTGGTGCAGAACAGCAAGCTGCATAGATTGAAGTTCTATCGCTTATGAGCATTAAATACATCTTTCCCATAGGTCCACAATTTCATGAGATCTTCTATCAATGACTCTAGGTAAACATCTATATCGTTCCTGTGTTGCTTTGGTCCTTGCACAAGTACCATCATCATAATGTACTTCCGCTTCATACACAACCAATGAAGAAGGTTATAAATACACAGATTCACTGGCCAGGTACTATAACGGCTACTCATGTTTCCGAAAGAGTTCATTCCATCCGTGCTCAGTCCAAACCTTATATTTCTTGGTTCCCTCATAAAATCCTCAAATTTTCTATCAATGGTTCTCCACTGGATTGAATCAGCAGGATGTCTAAGCTTTCCGTTGTTCTTGCGCTTATCAACGTGCCAACGCAGCAGTTCTGCATCCTTTGGCTTCGCAAATAAATGCTTAAGACAGGGGATTATAGGCAGATACCACATGACCTTAACTGGAGTTCTTTTCGTCACCTCGTCGCCCTCATCTTCGACGCCTTTCTCCATACGCTTGTATCGGGAGGACTTGCATACCAGACATGCATGGAGGTTTGCGAACTTATTTCTGAAGAGGATACAGTCCTTCGGACAAGCATGTATTCGCTGTACTTCCATTCCCAATGGACAAAGAACCTTCTTCGCTTGATATGTACTTTTAGGCAACTCGTTTATCTCTCGAAGCATGTCCACTATGAGACCTAACAACTCTGTGAAACTTTTGTCTGACCACCCGTTGTTTGCCTTCAGTTTCAAAAATTCAAGCACCGATGACAATTTCATGTACTTACCCTTGTATCCCTCAAACAAAGGTTTCTCCGAGTCCCCCATCAAGAGTTTGAATTTTTCGTACTCCCGCGTATTACGGTTTCCTTCTGCATGGCACAACATCTCATCCAAATGGTGAAGATCATCCAACGATGTTTCTTCATCTAAATCATAATCAACATCATGTGTCATATAATTATTTTCCTCCGTGATATCCTCATTACCACCTTTCTGGATTGTCTGCTGCTCACCGTGACTTGTCCAACATGTGTAACGCTCTATAAAACCCCTACGAATTAGGTGATTCTGAATCTGCTCTAAGTTCTCAAACATGTGTACATTCTCGCAATCTTTGCATGGACAACAAATATATTGTTCCCCTCTGTTCAACTTATGCTCTTCTGCGACTCTTATGAAATCTGACATGCCACTAAGGTACCGTTCACTTGAGTGGTTACCATCATACATCTAGTTTCGGTCCATCTACAGGACGAATTAAATAAATTTAATTAATTCGTGTAAAATATTGAGGCTCACAAAGTGCATACCGACTAATCTATACAATATTAGTTAATAGTATCATTACTATTTGGTTTTGACTACATGTAAGTAATAATTACCAATAGTCTTTTTATTGCATAATTTAATCTAGCTTTCTCGGTGCAAGATGCGAATATGCTGGTCTTTGTGACTCCCCATCAATTTGTGGAAGGTTTATGTAAGAAGCATGTGAGCAAACTAAGACCAGGAATTGAGGCTATATCCCTCATCAAGGGCATGGAGGTCAAGATGGAAGGACGATGCATGATATCAAAACTAATTTAGGATACACTTGGAATCAATTGTTGTATTTGTTCAACTTTCCATGCAAAATTTCTTGTAGCCTTCAGAGGCAAAAAAATAAGCGGGCGTGCATCTTAAATGCAGATTGCTATTGAGAAGTTTAGTGAAGCAACAATTGGATACAGGGAAGATAAGGAAGCAGCGACCCAATGGGTTAAACTCCTTACTTCCTAGTTTCTGTTGTAAGCTCTTCAACTATAACCTCATAGAGAAATGAAATCCCCACATTCTGGCTTTCCCGGTATGGTGATAAATACTTGGGAAATATTA
The DNA here is from genome assembly GCA_019208055.1 of Stipa capillata. Taxonomy (NCBI): domain Eukaryota; kingdom Viridiplantae; phylum Streptophyta; class Magnoliopsida; order Poales; family Poaceae; genus Stipa; species Stipa capillata. The sequence goes on from JAGXJF010003325.1 coordinate 70,798, forward strand.
ACGTTGTCTTCTTACTATCCTAAAATTTCAAATATAGTTAGGAGCAGGTACTGAGGTGCCAATGAACATAAATGGCAGCAGAAAAATGAAACACAATTCTGGGGGTACTAAGAAAATTTAGTGAACATGAAACAAATGGTGAATTAGCTCTTAGTAGTGCATCTTTAATTCAGTGAGCATTTATTGATGGATATTTTAACATAATGTGGATAAAAAGTCTGTACTGTTCATCACATGACTGTACTGGAAACAAGTAATAGAGAAGATCATGCTGATAAAAATGTGCCATAGTGGCCATTATAGGAATGATCATATTTTATTGTATCCATGATTTATTAAATGTTCCTTGAATAATATCATTTGTATTGATTAGTAAGTATGTGACTTATTTGTGAAACTCCATACTAAGTTTGAATGATTATTCTAAATTGGTCCTTAGTTGGAATTCATGTGAGGACACATATGAATAATAGACTAGCATACGTATTGGTTGATGGTCATGTTTCACGAGTCATGGACATAGAGATGTCGAACCAATTATATGAGCACATGTTAGGGAACACGGGGTTAGATAGACCCAATTTGAGACACAATGTGTGTGCTATCTCCTTTGACCTGAGATTGTCGGATGTGCTTGATATGTGTAATGACTTACTTAGGGATTGCCAAACGCTGCTCCGTAACTGGGTAGTCATAAAGGTTGCTTTCTTGTTTGTCATGAAGCATGATGCAAGGCATGGTCAATCGAGATGGGATTTGCCCCTCTCTGTAATGAGAGAGATATGTTAGGACCCCTCGAATGATCGGATCTAGAAATGCATGGTCGTGCTACTTATGGTTAAAGAGTTGACCTAGTTGAGGATTCCGAGACACGTGATCGAGAAAGAGCAGTAGCTTGGCTTGACAAATATCGTGAGGCAAAAGGAGTTGCATATATAACATTGTGAAGGTTCGTCCGATACGATCTTTACGTATGTTTGGGAATTGGCACGTCCTGTTAGGGGCCGCTACCAATTAGTGACCAAATAGGAGTACTCGGGTCATGTCTAAACGTGCGTGAACCTATAGGGTCGCACACTTAAGGGATTGGAGCCTAATTCGGATCCGAATTAGACTAGGCATTGAGTCCTAATGGGCCTCTAACGAAGAAGCCCATTATGGGGATGTCTATATAAGGAGAGGGGACGGACGTGTTAGGGAAAAGCTAATTCAGAATCCCGAAACCTGGCCGTCACTCCTCCCACGCCTAAAGTCGCCCGCTCGGATCTAGCAATCTGGATGAGTGACATTCCTCCTTGAACATGTGGATACCTTGGAGGCGTTGCAGCTGCGACGCTTGGACGAACCGTCCGAGGAAACTGCGAGGAGGAGACGAACTATTCAAGGGAACCGCAAGGAGGAGAAGGTAGTACGACTATAGCTGCACCGACGGCATCGACTCTACTTCCGTTACGGGTCTGCGCGTCTAGAGGTAACCTCATGATCTATTACTACAGCAACTCCTGGTTTACACGGTAGAAATTTTTATTTTGTGCTAGTGTAGCCTATCCGTATCTCTACACACGCAGGCCACTATCCAATTGGACTTAATCTAGTAATGTTGCAGCTATTACAAACCTATACCTTTCGGTTTAGTGCTAATCGAAATGCCAAGGTTTTTTTAAGTGCTGTTAAGGCCTACTTAAATGCTAAGTGCAGTTACCCGTTTTAGAATGCCTCAAGAGTCATCACACATGATTTTTGTCTTATTATGCATTGTTAAAGACCATGTTTGTGCCTTACTCATCTGGATCTACTGCTCTGAATGTTCTTCTTTTTGTAGGATGAGTGTGAATTGAAGAGGGAGAGATGAAAACAATCTAACAGGGAGTGTGCAAGGAGATCAAGGTTACGCAAGCAGGTAATATTGGAAACCTGTCTGCTGGGCTTTTCCTTACGAGTTAAAAGACCAGTACGCCAATAAATATGGCATGCCCAATATATACTTGGTATTTTTGGTAGTACCGGTTTCTGTTACTTAGAACTGAGCTGAACACCATATACGACATCATGTGATTTTTTTATGAGTGGTGTAAGTGACTGCAAATATTAACGATATAAGACCTGTGCAGTAAAAGAGACACCTTCCCCTTTCCCAAAATTTATGAACTCCTTAGGGTGAAATGTGCATTTTTGCTAACATTATTTGTCTTATTATGCATTGTTATCACACATGATTTTTGTCTTATTATGCATTGTTAAAGACCATGTTTGTGCCTTACTCATCTGGATCTACTGCTCTGAATGTTCTTCTTTTTGTAGGATGAGTGTGAATTGAAGAGGGAGAGATGAAAACAATCTAACAGGGAGTGTGCAAGGAGATCAAGGTTACGCAAGCAGGTAATATTGGAAACCTGTCTGCTGGGCTTTTCCTTACGAGTTAAAAGACCAGTACGCCAATAAATATGGCATGCCCAATATATACTTGGTATTTTTGGTAGTACCGGTTTCTGTTACTTAGAACTGAGCTGAACACCATATACGACATCATGTGATTTTTTTATGAGTGGTGTAAGTGACTGCAAATATTAACGATATAAGACCTGTGCAGTAAAAGAGACACCTTCCCCTTTCCCAAAATTTATGAACTCCTTAGGGTGAAATGTGCATTTTTGCTAACATTATTTTCCCCTTTTGTGGCAGGTTGAATTGGAAAAATTATGCCTTCATTGAGAGAGAATTGTTAAAAAAGAAAAAAAGAAGGTACCGTATTTGTAAATTGCATTTATTTGTTATCCCTTTTGGTTGCTCAACAAATTGAATTTCATCAGGCAGTAGTATAATCTCTTTCAAAATTACTTGTTTCATTCCTTTATAGTGTTAAGGTAATGGCACTTACCCTCTTGTTCTCTGAAGTTTTAAAGTTTGGCAAATGAAAGACTCGTGGTTTCTTGAGATTTATCAGTCTCAAACAAGTTGTGGGTTAAATATTTGTACTCTGAACCAGGTCTGATTAGTTTAGACTTTTGACAATTGTTCCATTGTCTATGCTTTCCTTGTCCAGGTGAGTATCATGGCTGAGAGAGATGGGAAATTCAAGTTTGGAATATACTGCTTGTTTTAAGTTTTAACACATGGAAATAAACAAGTATGAGTAGCGGATTTCACCTTTGTAGCTGTCGCCGATTGCTGGAGGACACATTGTTATATGTCCGCACTTCATCGTCTTTGATTATGCGCTAAATGCGTCGCCATCTGAAGCCTTTGATTTCAGGAACTGTGGCAGAGATTCACCAGAGTTGGTGAAGATGACCATGTGCCACGCAGAGCAACAACATAGCCGCGAAACGGTTTATCTAAATAAAGAACACTCCGAGGTTAAATGATAATACTATGACACCTTTTTTTATTGCGGTTCCGTAACAACACGTGGATGCTTTACTAGTTTATATTAGACGCGGCTAGAGGGCGCCCTATTGGGCAACCGGTCTATCCCCACTAGCGTCGGCGTCTACAAATCCCTTCTCCCCCTCCGTCTCCCTCACCACGGCCTCGTCGCACATTTGGCTGGCCGCCACCGCTGGCGGCTGCCGATGGCAAGTTGATGTGGCAGAGCCTAAATTAGGCGCTCCCTCTGAGCCCAAAGAACTAGGTATTACCCGTCCGGCCGTTAGTTAGCCTCCGGGATGCCTATCATCGCCTATCATCCTCGCCAGTGAGCCTCCCTCCCCCCTCGTCTTCTTCCTTCTCCCCTCCTCCTTCTTCCGCCTCTCCTCCTTCTGATCCGACGGCACACGACTGGTCACACAATAAGACTAACACGCAACCCGTCGCGGCTTAGATTTTACGTTTATATTAAAATCGTGTATGGCCAATTGTCGAATACAGGTGGCAATAATTCGTGCTCTCCATATCCATCAGAATTGAAAGCCTCCAGCCTCCAACGTTGCCCTGAAACCTGTATTATGTTTCATTCCACTTTCCTCCTGATGTTAATTTGTACCTTGCATGCACCTTCACTTTATGGTGACACCGCCAGGATAGAATTCGCGCACAATTACTGGAGGGACTTTATCATTACGTTTTGTGGATGTGTCGTTGATTGCCCAACTGAAATTAATGATTCAGTTGTAGAAAAGAAATTATCATGCTGCATCTCATAGGTCAATGCCCATTTGCAAGTTTATGAATCATGATACGCTGGTGCCTAATTAATTAAGCATTAACGTGCCTTTCTCAATGGAACGTGTACATGGGCGATAGAGCAAGGGACATGGTTGTCTACAGATGCTCCCTCTATCCCAGAATGTAAGACGTATTTTGATTGGTTAAGACAAGATTTTGACCAACAATTTATATGGTTTATGTGACATAAAATTAATGTCACTAGATTCGTATTTAAAAATACTTATTTATGATTGTGATTTTATATTACATAAACTATATTTAATATAGTAATTATTGGTCAAAGTCTTGTTAACCAATCAAAATATGCACATTCTGAGACAGAGAGAATAGTACATAAATTTGAATTCCTGGAGGGACAACTTCCTTTCTACGGGTTCCTCAAGGTAAATGCGGTAATTTGTTCCGTTATCGCTCATAATAGAGAAAAGGATGCTAGGACATACACTCGTTCCTCAATGTAAATTGGGCATACTGCGTGATGCCTGGATTCCATCTCACATGAAGCAATACAATTTTGTTTTGTGGATGAGCCCACTCCAAACGGAAGAAACACCGTCCTCCCACAACGAGTCATAAGCCATTACCCAAATCCTGTCCTGGGAGGCTTGTCTTGTCGCATGGAAGGAGAATCAGATCGGACGGCGGGCCATCATCGGCATGCAGCAGCTTGCTGGCTCACGGCGAGAGCTGACGACACGTCGATAAACTAGTGGAGACCGGAGAGGCCGGTAACGGAATGGCGCCACGTCATCCACAGGGGCAGGCACCAACCCCACCAACCGAAAAACCAGGCAGATTTCCAAGCTTTCACAAAAAAAAAGAAGAGATCTACAAGATGAGTGGGCTACCGTGTAGCCAACCGTACACTGACAACTGGTCCTCTCCCCCACGCGGACTGGAGGAGATCGCTAACGCTAAAGGTAAAGTTACCACCTTGATTAAAAAAGACTTGGATCAGAATTGGCACTCGATCATGCAGGACGATGATTGGTATCTGAAGTGGTGGACAGTTTTGCACACAACTCCATTCATTATTTATATATAGGTATTTGCTTTCCACAATCCATCTTCTTTTATCGTAAAGAAAATGAAACAATCTCGCACAAATAATTGGGGGATGGAAACAACCATTCTAGCCTAATAACCAGTGTAATACTACTAGTCTACTAGACTGACTGGGGACGGGGGCTATTCGTACTGTGCGTATGCATCTGCTCTCGTTACTGGGTAGGTTCGGACTAATACAACTGCACCACACCGGAGGTTCCAACTTGCAAGTATCATCTGTCGCCGCAAGACTTATCTGCAGTTCACCTATCTAGCTAGGTTGGTTGATCTCATCCGTAGCTAGTAGCTACCGGCCACACTATTTATATCACGATCCGCTTAGCTGCAGCCAAGCCCATTTCGACACACCACAAGCCACTACACATCGCTCGATCCCCAATGGAACCCAAGAAGGAGTTCACCAAGGACGGCTCCGTCGATCTCCGCGGCCGGCCGGTCATCGCCTCGCGGACCGGCCGGTGGAAGGCCTGCTCCTTCCTAGTAGGTACGTATCATCTGCCTGTCGCTCATGACTCAATTATAGTCGACCCGATTCGACAGGTTGTTTTGTAGTAGCTAGGATATGGAAGTACTCTCGATCTAGCTGATTGCTAGTCGACGCGCGTTGCATGGACCGGTGCAGGGTACGAGGCGTTCGAGCGGATGGCGTTCTACGGCGTGGCGTCGAACCTGGTGGTGTACCTGACGACGCAGCTCCGGGAGGAGACGGTATCGTCGGTTCGCAGCGTCAACAACTGGACGGGGTCGGTGTGGATGACGCCCATCGTCGGAGCATACATCGCCGACACCTTCCTCGGCCGCTTCTGGACCTTCACCATCTCCTCGCTCATCTACCTCTCGGTCAGTAGCGCCACTAAATGATCTATTCTTCTTCTGTCAAATATATGGAGGCTATCTAGAATTCTAGATAGAGAGCTAGCGTTGGGTCCTCAGCTCGGGCATCGAGCCATCGACCGATTGCATGGCACACTAGCAAGTGCCACTGCCATTAGAGTATTCGATCGCATGGAGGTCAAGCCTCGAGTACCCTGAGTACCGTGAGTTTCGGGAGATGATGTAAATTTCTAAATTTACCCCCTGACTTGAACCGAGTAGAGATTGAGCAATAAGCCAGCGAGAGTGATACCGAGCTAAATCAACCAGGAGTCCATAAATGTAACAAAAGAATAACTAGTCTACTCAGAACCATCTGTGCCTATATGCTTCACTTACAGAAGGATACTTTGTGATCGTATCATGTGTCCATACCTACATCCATGTCCAATTCAACCAATGCGAATCAAGTTCTCCCTCCCTCATGTCCTCCTCGATCGGATCTTTTGTCGTCAGACAGTATAATTGTCAAAAAGACGGAGCACTGATTTAAGAAAATGTATTATGCCTTGAAATTGGTACTATAAAATTCAACACGAAATATACTTGAATAATACATAAACTTACATGATTCTAAGAAAAATATTGTTGTAAGAATTTGTAATCAAAATGATACCTTAAAAATCGTGTCGGTGCCCAAGACGGCTATATTTGTAGCCGGAGGAAACTAGCTAGTAACAGGGAACAAGACTAAGTGAACGGTGTCACCAACAATCATTACTAGTCTGGACCAAGTGAAGCGCCGGAATCGTCAAACCACTCGTGTGTGCATACCACCGTGACATGACGCAGGACCGATCTTTTGTCAGCACATGCATTTCGGTCAGTTGGGGATCGCGACGGCGGGAGGAGAAACGCGCCGGAAGAAGCATGCTAGCCTCCAGCGGCGTTTGTATTTCGGAATCTTTCGGGCTTTCGGCGCCGCAGGGCTGCAGGTTTCGTGGAAACCGTCTGGATGACAGAGGCGTGCGCTACTCTGTTTCGTTGTAGTATTCGGTTATTCTGTTTCTGTGATATACGTATGGGCGGCTCCACCGGCCTCCATCACCAGCGGCGCATGGTGGTGGCGCCCTCCGCACTCAGTGTACTGTCGGGCTCATTCACACTAGATATCCAAGTCGAGTGACCTTTAGGCGGCATTCACGCTAGCTAGCCTGCACCAAATATGCACGGTAGAGGAAAACTCGCGGACTTGTAGTTGATTATTCCATGGATGATATCTTTGTAGCCAGGTAAATCGTGGTTTGTCTCACGGTTTACTATGATGTTTTTTCCCTGTTTCAAATATGAGATGCGCATCCTGTTAAAATTTAGAGTAGGCATGTTGATCATATATAGTAGTTATCAACATGTAGGAGAAAATAATATATCAATATATAAATTCAGGAGATCGAGGAATTTGGAATTGAGTTAGTATTTATTATCTAAGATTCAAATTAATTAAAGTTATCAGAATAAATTATAACAAAGAAGAACATAAAAAATGCACAAATGCTTATAGATTCAAGGAGAATTCATATATGTAGCATAGCGGAGCTATCGTGGCTACAAGAATAGCAGATATAACGATTAATATATAGCAACTTTAGCAGTTCTAGCTAGCTGTGATGGTGAGATTTTGGGAAAAAAGCCGGATTTACCCTCCCCTCGGCGTGGTCAATGCCACATTTAGCTCCCGCAATGAGTCAAATCCAAAAATAGCCCACGTACCGCACCCCAGACATGCGGCAGGACACGTGTCAGGCCCTCGGCACGCGGCAGGGCGCCTGCCGCACCGCCGGCGTGCGGCAGGGCACGTACCGCAGCCCAGGCGTGCGGCAGGGGTGCGGTAGGTGCCCTGCCGCACGCTCCCGCACCCAGCCGCACGCCTGCCGCACGCCGGGGGTGCGGCAGTTGCCCTGCCGCACACCTGCCCTGCCGCACGCCGGCGGTGTGGCAGGCGCCCTGCCGCGTGCTGCCGCGCGCCGAGAGCCCGACACGTGTCCTGCCGTAAGTCTGGGGTGCGATACGTGGGCTATTTTTGGATTTGACTCAATACGGGGGCTAAATGTGGTATTGACCACGCCGGAGGGGGCTAAATCTGGCTTTTTGCCGAGATTTTGTTCAATCGCGAAAAGGCTATGTAGGAGCTAGCTATAACGGGCTATTTAAAACACTGCTTCGGTGACCTGTTGGCGAAATACATGGATTTTCCCTGGCGTAGCCAAGAAAATAATGTGAAAACTCTACATTGAGTAAATAAATAATTGAATTGCAGGAAAATATATATCGACCAGATAAAAACTTCATGAGGCCGCCTAACCCTTATCCAGCCCAACCGAAACCTGATCCAACTTTGACTTATGTCGACCTAGGCTAAGTCTGACTGAACTTAAAGATGACCCGAGCCTATTCCAAACTTTGTCCGTCATAAATGTTTATAGTTGTGGTTGTGGATAATCTCCACTTCGTCAATCAAAACGGTATCTCCAATCAGTTTGCGGTTGCTGAAATATAATACGCTGAATAGTTTTTAGAAAAAGCTTTTACCATATATTAATCGACGACACAAGTTGTCACAATGATGTACGATCATCTCCGACATATAGAAAGGAGCTGAACCATAAAACACTCCAGAACCTGTCTCTCTCTCATGCTAAACTGAGCTAGATTATGGACAATGGAATTAAGATCACGGCTAATTTTAGTGGCCTTGACTTCAGGAAAGCTAGTCATCAAACCGACGATATTAGCTATGTAAATGTCATTTTAGGAAATTAGATTATAATCTAAAACACACAAATAAATATACTATGCTCAGCACAAGGACTGATACACGCTTAATGTTTTTTATATTAGACAGGATACAATCTTAAACTACTTTGTAGCAGATTGGACCGAAAGCAAATAAACAAATCAACATAACATGTAAAAACAGTTTAACTAAATGAGATCACATAGTCCACACCTTGGTTATAATACTGAGTGGTGTGTTGGTTTGTACAAAACTTTCTTATCTAGAGTCAAGTTTGCACTATCGTGATAGAGTTAAAACCGTTTCGACATTGGTTCAATTCATTCAAAAAATTTACACTACTATAGAAAACATCATCCAAGACACTTGCGCATAACTGTCTCAAAAAATGCTTAACTAAGACGGTTGTAGAATATAATTATCTTGGATATCAACTCTGTAGGCCAACCGTCTGTAAAAATAAGTGACTTGAATGGATAATGATGATATCTAAGACAGTTGAAAAATTATAAGTGTCTCGGATAATGATGATATCCAAGACGGTTGGCCTGCCGTCTCCATATATAGTTTCGGATGAGGGTTCTTCAACCGTATCGAATGACATTTTCTATAGTAATGTTAGGGGAAGTAGAAAGCAGTTATATACAATCTCTTATTTCTGATGAATGGACGCAGGGAATGGTTCTGATAACCTTGGCCGTCTCCAAGCCATTTCACCCGCAATGCACTGCGGACGGGGTCTGTGCCCCGGCGACGCGGCAACAGATCACCTTCTTCTATGCGGCGCTTTACACCATGGCCATCGGCGCGGGCGGTACAAAACCCAACATCTCGACGTTCGGCGCGGACCAGTTCGACGACTTCGACGGGCGGGAGCGCAAGACCAAGGCCTCCTTCTTCAACTGGTGGATGTTCAGCTCCTTCACCGGCGGCCTCGTCGCCGTGCTCGTCCTCGTCTACGTGCAGGAGAATGTTGGCTGGGGTGTGGGGTACACGATCCCCACCGTCGGCCTCGCCCTGTCGCTCCTGCTGTTCTACATCGGCACGCCGTTCTACCGGCACAAGCCAGTCAGGCGGGGCACGGACGCTGGTCCGGCGAGGCTGGTCGGCAGGGTGTTCAAGGTGGCGTTCACGAACCGGAGATGTCAGCTCCCCGGTGACCCAGGGGAGCTGCACGAGCGCGACACGGTGTGGTACGCCGCGGCCGGGAAGCGGCTTCTGCTCCACACGCCGGCGTACAGGTTCTTGGACAAGGCAGCCCTGTCGCCGTCGGCGGAGACGACGAGCCGGGGGCCGTGCACGGTGACCGAGGTGGAGGAGGTGAAGCTCATCGTCGGCATGATCGTGGTGTGGCTGGCGACGCTGGTGCCCTGCACCATCTGGGCGCAGGTGAACACTCTCTTCGTGAAGCAGGGAACCACGCTGGACCGATCCCTCGGCAGCAGCGGCGTCCGCATCCCGGCGGCGTCCCTCGGCAGCTTCATCACCATCTCCATGCTGCTCTCCATCCCGATCTACGACCGCGTGCTTGTGCCGCTCGTCCGACGCCGCACAGGCAACCCCCGCGGCATCACCCTCCTGCAGCGCCTGGGCATCGGCTGCGCGCTCCAGGTGCTGGTCGTGGCCTGCGCCTACCTCGTCGAGCTCCGGCGCATGCGCGTGATCGGGGAGCAGTCCATCCACGGGCCCCACGACACGGTGCCCATGAGCATCTTCTGGATGCTGCCGCAATACGTGCTCCTGGGCGTCGGCGACGTGTTCAACTCCGTCGGCATCCTCGAGTTCTTCTACGACCAGTCGCCGGAGGGGATGCAGAGCCTTGGCACCACCTTCTTCACGAGCGGCCTCGGCGTCGGCAACTTCCTCAACAGCCTGCTCGTGACGCTCGTCGACCGGGTCACGAGGCAATCTGTAGGGAGGGGCAAGAGCTGGATCGGGGACAACCTGAACGACTCGCACCTCGACTACTACTACGTGTTCCTGCTGCTCCTCTCAGTGGTCAACATGGTGCTGTTCGTGTGGGTGGCGATGAGATACAAGTACAAGAATGAGTTCTTGGAGGACGGGACAATGGGGATGCGGGAGACGGAGATGGTAGCCGGCGGCAAGGGGAAGGCAGAGAGCTGCAAGGTGACGGACGCGCCATTAATGGTGGAGCATGGTAAGGTGGAGGGCGTGCATGCTGTGTAAACAATGTAGTTGTTCGTTCGCTCGCGTGCTCGGCAACGTAACATAGGTCGGAGGATAGTATAGCTGAGACTTTTGAAACATGGAAGTATATAAAGTGTACATGGGCCGTAGAAGGACCTAATATATCGCCTTCCTTGCAGAATTATTATAGAAGGGGGTGGCAGTTACCAAACTGCCAAATACAGTGAAGCCCATACTACAATCACGACAAAGATTAGAGTTTCATGCATAGATTGCAAATTTGGACAAGCAAGCTCCACGGCCCAGAACAAGCCCATATTACGGAAAGGTGATCGCTATAGATTGCAAACATTCTAACCCCACCCTACTCCCACCTAGACTACTCTCGCCTTTCAATTTGAAATCTAGAGTGTTCTCTTTGTCTCTGCATCATTTAATGTATATAGTCTAGAACTAATACAATATCATTTCAATAGTATTACTATATAGCCTATTAAATATTTGCCACCTAAATGGGGACATAAATTTCCTAGTAAGCAATTTTGATCTTATGGCTTCAACTTCCATTGGCTCCTAAAAATTCAACTTTCAATTACAAAGAATATTAACTTTCAAAAGGAAATTTAATAAACTTTCACATGTAGGATTTGGACTTTCAACCACAAGATAGTGTGGCCGGTTGAGAATGAATGGCGGTGGAGGTACGAGTTGGCTAAGTGTTGCAATGTTGCCCGACAGCACATGGAAACATTGTTAGCTGTAGGAGGTGGAATAGGGATTTTGGTAAATTGCGGGGCAACTCGCCAGCCGATGGGGTGCTGCTAATTAGCGATCAACCGCCGGGAGGGGGGGTGGGCTCCCCAGCACACAATCTCGACATTGGTCAGGATGAGCCCACCCTGCGCGTGACTACACCTCCAGGCACCCCATCGCCTCCTTCCCATCCTCTCTAAAATTAGGTTTGACACAAATTTAATCTAGCTTCCAACAATCCAAGCAACCCAGAAATAAGCTTTCCACTACATCAGATTCAACTTCGACTACCTCAGGAAACACCAGCACTGACGGGCGAAAAGGCAATCGCTGACGGGTTCCACGCCCGTCAGTAAGCTCCTGTCAATGGAAGTGCTACTTTCACTAACGGGCGGAGGGCCCGTCAGTAGAGACAGATTTTCATTGACGGGTGGATCCGGCCCGTCAGTGAAAAGCCTTCCAGTGTTGACCGGGCAGCATCTGAGAGGACTTTCACTGACGGGCGTGGAACTTCCGCCCGTCAGCGGTAACTGTTGCCTCTGACGGGTACATGGCCTGTGCCCGTCAGTGGAAGTATTATCATATATATTTTTTAAACATATCTGAATAGACAATATGAAGCATATGTAGCAATTAATATCACAAATATTAAGCATATATAGCATTTAATATCACAAATATTAAGCATATATAGTAATTAATATCACAAATATTAAGTACATGCAAGCTAGTTTATAATGAATTAAAACGACAAACAAATGAATTTAACAATGTTTATTTTCACTAGCCCTACTCTAGGTCTATGATGCTTGGCTAGTACTTGCAGGCGGCGGTAAGCGGGTAATTGGACTCCCACGTAGAAATCACCGCTTGGCCGAATGATTTCGTTATTGATAATGTACGCGAAGGTCTTCTGGATGCGGGCAAAGTCCTTCCTCCAGTCGTACTTATCGCTGGCCAGATCGTGTATGAAATTATTGAATTGATCCTCCAGTCCCATTGCGGGTTATGGGATATGACGAACGCGTCTATGTGAGCATAAACGTAGTACCCACATGTCACGCTACCTTCCGGCTGTTGCCTGCAAAGGAAGTTGAATTTATGGATCAGCTTTTTGCTCTTGCATTCTGCTCCTCCCCCTCGCAAGTTGTATTCCCAAAAGGCGGCTTCTAGAACTTCGTTAATTCTTGAGTAGTCCCGCTTGGCACTTCTTTGGGAATCAAAATAGTATATCATTCTTGAAGACTTGTGGATGACAATAAGGATCCAGTGGTCGCTGCGTAAAAGGTAACGAATGAATATAAACAGACGGGGATACGTGCTTAAGAAAAGCAAACTAGGCACGAGTCCTTATGGTATATCAATGACTCCAGGACGTAATTTATTAGGACTGGCGTCGCTTCTCGTACATAGTAGTCGTTCATGATGACCGGATCTATTATTCTAAAAGTGCAGTTGGGCAGACGCCTACACTCTTGGGCTTGGTGAAGCGCCCACAGCCTGACGAGCATGGTGTCGAGCCGGAAGAGGTTGAACAACATAAAGATATCTTCAAAATTGATGTCAAAGGTGTCATGCTGTTTGTCCAGGAAGAAACCGTAATCTTTTGGCACCTCGACCTTAAAGTGTAGTTCATAATCATCCCGATTCCGTGACCTCATCATGATTATGTCATGGAGAAGTTTCATCTGTGCGAGCAACCTCTGCACCTCATCATCTGGGAGCAAGGGCTCACCTGCCTCGTACACTACTCGTCGAGGCTTCTTGACAGTTTCGGCAGATGTCTAGAAGGATAAGGCTTTTTTCTTGCTTTCCTTGCTTGCCTCCTTCGCAGCGGTGCCGCCCCGTTTGTGTGCTCTTTTTCTTTTCCTCTCCGGCTCTAGAGAGGAGGCCCTCTTGCCTCCCGTCAATGCTTCGCTCATTGCGGCATTGAGCGTGCTTGGAGATATGGCCTTCTTTCCTGCTGCCTTCGGGTCATGGTGATGCTTGGAGCACCTTTCACGGGGCGGCGAGTCTGTCTTGGGTTGCTCCTTCTCCTGGGACGGAAGGATCGTCGTGTGTTGCTGCTCGGCAAGATCGTCGTCCCGATCATCGAATGAGACGGGCGTACTGCACAGGCCGAGCAGAGACGGGCCGGCTCTGGTTGATGGAGAGGGGATGGTTGATGTACTAGGAGAGGACACCCCGGGGATAATTATCTGACTCTTCGGCCACAGGATGTATACCCCTTGCAGTCTCCTAGCTTTGTGACATCCTCTTCAGGGGCGACAGGGACTGCGACGTCACTGAACTCGGCGACGACGCGGTCCACCTGCACCCTCGCCATGTGGGAAGGTATAGCAGTGTTGTGGCATGTTGCACCCCCTACTGTTGGGAAGATTAGGCCGTGTGCAACTGTCTTCTTCACGCCGGGCAAAGGGATAGTGAGGTGGCATTTTGTGGGGCTCTGCATAATAAAGGTACCCATTGTTATCCGCACAATGCTGTGAATTAGAGCCCTCATACAAGTGATTCATGGTGGCGATGAAGTTTACAGTGATGTCGTCGACGGGACTTGGCAACTCGGGGGCGACGTCGGAGGCTGAGGCACAGCTACTCCATCCAGTAGAATAAGAGCCCTGATGTCCACGAGGATGCACAGGTGGACGAGTTGCATCATGAGCGTCGTAGCCTCTAGACTCTAAAAATTGTTGCGCCGCCAGCTTGCCAGCCTCCTGGGCTGCCCTTATCATCCCTTGCATAAGAGATGTTTGCCTTCCTCTCCTCCTCTGGCGGGCAGCCTCGCGGTCTTGAGGAAAGACTTTGTCCCAGATAGCCCCACTCCCGATCCCTCGGACACGTCTTGTCTTCTCCCTCGTTCCTAGAGCCTTCGAGAGATGGTCTTCCCACCTCTCACTTTGGACGGAGTCCTGGGAGCTTTCAGGCTACTGGGACAGCTGCCTCTGCAAGGGAAACGGCACAAGGTAGGGGCCGTTAGCGTATTGGAAGCACAATAGTATATTTCAAGAAGACATTGGGTTTAGATTATACCAAACGTTCGGAAATCGCCTAAAGGTCAGGGTCCGTGATAATTGGTGACCCAGTAGCTAGGTCTGAAACTGTGTGTGCCCTCATCCAAATCTGGGCACGTTCCTACTCGATATCGGTGAAAGGAATCGGTTTGCCAGCCGCTATCAATGCGGCGTCCTCTTTGGCCCAGATCGATCTCTTCCCTGGAACACCTCGGCTGCCAAGGTGGTGGGGGAATTTGTTCTTCGTGCGCAGCTCCTTCCTCCGGTGACTCTTCTCCTTGAATGCGTCACTCTTCTTGTCAGCAATGAAATCCTCCTAGTGTTCGAGTTCTATCTTTGGCCATTTAGTTTTAATTTCAGTTTTGAAATCGGTATCTAGCAGCTTCGTTGCTTCATATCGCCATGTCCTTCGCGCAGCACACATGATGCTGTCAGCTTTCCATTGCACTCTTTCCTTGTCAGCTTCTGGGATAGCGTACTTATCCCACAGCTTGTCGAATAGGACCTTTTTCTGGCGTTGGTCATTTTTTTGAAGTCCCGACATGTGATCCTGACATGCTCACGGACAATGCACCCACAGGTGTTGCTAAACGACCTCGCAGCCTTCTCGGGATTTGCAGGAACACCTGTTATGCCAACTCGAGTGACCACGAATGTCTCATTCATCAGCTGGTTCCCTCCTCTAGGTTTGTACCGTCTCTTTGGCTTCAATGGTGCTGCTAACGACGGCTCAGGCGCCTCCTGTTCTTCCGATCCCAACTCGCTAGACCGAGAATCGTCAGACGAGCCAGACGCACTCTCTTCAGCTCGCGTCGAGGGAGGTGCAGGTGCTGAAGGTACATTGGCCGGCTCGACGGCAGGTTCATTGGATGGCTCGGGGGTTGTTTGCTCGGTTCAGGGCAGGGCGTCAATTGGGGCCCCCACGTCTAGGGGCGCCGCCCTGGCATCATCTACGCTGGCTAGTTCCCGGGTTGGCGACGAGTCCATTTGTGACTAGAAGTGGCTTATCTGTTTCAGAACTGTCATGAATAGAAGCAAGAAAAGATAAGTGTCATTTTTCAAAATAGCTTTGTTAGCTTTGTTAGCGACTAGTAATAGGACTACATAGCTTTGTTAGTGACTAGTAAGTCTTAGTGTGATCAGAGATTTGAGGAGCAAAAATGAAGTCAGGAGCACACAGAGAGATTTCTCCATCAGCAACTAGTAAGTCTTAGCTTTGTTAGCGACTAGTAAGATGTTGTAGAGTCATATCCATGGACAAATTCCTGCAAGAAATGATACAAACATCAGATGTCACTATGAGAACGAATGATCGATCACTCTAGGTATACATCATCACACATCCCGCTAAATGGACAGATTACCAAACTCATAGCTCCATCAGGGGAGAAAATCCTGCATATTCATTTATCACAACTACACAAACAACTTATTTCAATTCATCAGAAGTCGTAACATGTCTCAATTTTGCTAAACAGCGAAAACCAGCACGGTACATGCTTCATGATCAATAAATAAGCATGCTTCAGTTTCACTTTGACTATGTAAGAACACATAGGAAGCGCCAGCGCAACACATATGTGGGTACAAACAGTATATATACTCCACAATTCCATTCAATCATGTATCACAAATCTTTCACTTGCCCTTGGCAAGACCAATCCTAGTTCATATGCCCACATTGACACAAGAAGTACCACTAGAACCAAGATCACAACTGATGGCCCCTAGGGCACTAATAAAGTTTATACTACTCGGTGCTATACATAATCGTGAACCAAGTAGACTATCTGAAGAAACTCCTCGGGACAAACATTATGTTGAGTTCAAACCTATACCGACTCAAATGGATGATAACGAAAGTGAGTAAGTTGAGCTATACAAAATACTCATTTTCTTGACACTAATAATTATATATCCTATAATACATGTGATAACTAGCATTGAAATAATGATCCAAAAATGGGAGCCAAAATAATGGTGTGAGTCCTTCAAAACTGCAGCAACGAGGAACCAACATACTGCTCAAGCAATTCTGCATATCCGGCAAACATAACCGGCCTTCTTGGGCTCTCAGAGTCTGTGATGCCATCCTCGTCCTCGCCGCTGACCCCACTGACTCGGCTGCTGGGCGTTCCGTCCAGGAGCGCCGCCGCACAAGAAATGACAAAGGAGGCGGAGAAGGAGAAGGAGAAGGAGGAGCTTACCGGGGCAGAACACCGCCGGAGAGGAGAGCGGCGGCAAGGACGCGGGCTTGGGTCATGGCGGGGCTCGAGCGGCTGCGGCGCGGTCGGGGGCTCGAGCGGTGGCAGTGCGAACATGGGCTCGGGCGCGACGGGGGCTCGGGCGGCAGACGGGGGCTCGGGCGGCGGCGCGGCAGCTTGGCGGCTAGGGCTCGGGTGGTGGCACAGCAGCCTAGCGGCGGGGACTAGGGCACGATTCGCGACTGGTTCGAAATTGAACGCGCGAGAACGGGCAAAATTTCGCAAAGTCCCTGTTATATAGTTTTACAACTCCACTGACGGGCACATAATAGCAGCCCGTCAGTGGAAGTATGCATTCCACCGCTATGTTATCATTGTGTACTTTCACTGACGGGTAGTGAAAAAGGGCCCGTCAGTGGAAGTATGCTTCCACTGATGCTGATGTACTTCCACTGACGAGCGATGACAAAGGTGCCCGTCAGTGAAAGTAGAGTTCCACTGACGGTCCCTTTTTCACTGACCGTCAGTGGAGATGCTTTAGGTTTGAGAGCTATTCCGGATGGCTGTTCCGGATGTTCCGGATGGCTGTTCTGGATAGGTTGTATTTCTACTAAAAGCAAACTAAATAATTGAGCTAGTTTCACATCTAGACTAAAAATAAGATAGATTTAGGAGCTATTTAATTTGATGTCTAGATTTAGGAGCTTATCATTCATCCCCTGTGGTAGTGATAATTCTTTTGTAATATCCACCGTTATGTTATCATTGTGTTAACAGAGATGATTTCCTGCACTATTAAATTATTATATGTTTCCTATACTACTAAATTATTGTACTTCTGGTGTTGTACATCCCTTGTTTTACATAGTCCCAAACATAACCATTCAATTCATCAAAATGATATGATTACACATTGAGGTTAGTTCTGAATTGATCGAAAAGCTAGGTTTTGTCATCTTCGACACGCTTCTCAATAGTAGTTTTGATCTTCTTGCTGGTATACGTCAGTTCTTCGGCGTGACTGCGTCTTATGTAAGGACACGCATCCTGAGTACCTTTGCGCCTTTTGCTCATTCAATCATCCACATCTTCTTCTTCTGTGTCTGGATTGTCGAATTGGTCATAGTCTTGTTCGTCAACTACACCATCAACTCCGACAATACTCCTTTTCCCTTTCCTCACGACAACACGCCTCTTATTCTTTGGGTCTGTTATGTAGAAGACTTGGGCGAGTTGTTTGGCTAATACCCATGGCTCATCTTTGGGACTGATTGATTTAACTTGTCGTGACTCCATAGGGATCGGTGGAGGTATAACCATGGTACTGGTGTTCATATCTTCGATTCTGACGTCTTTCACCCATCTGACAGGAAACATGGGGATTTTGGTCACGGTGTAGTCAAGTTCCCAGATCTCTTCGATCACGCCATAGTGCCTACACTTCTTGCCCTGATGACCAGTTCTAGACTCTTGCGTTACACTACAGTACTGGTACGCACTGTGCCGCTCTTGAGCCTCGGTATAGAATGTGTATCCGTTGATATCATACAATTGCCACGTCACGACTTTGCTATCGGATTCTTGTGACAACATTCGGACGGTTTCTTTTTCTCCATTTGACGGCTCCCTTTCATACCAGTAGTTCTTTAGCCACCCGGAGAACATTGTGTTATGCTCTTTCATGAGTGCAACTGTGCCCTTTTTTGGATTCGCTTCGTTCAACTATTTCATGTGGATCTGAATATAAGGCGGTACCACAGCCAAGTGTTGCAACACCACGAAATGTGCTCTATTGTAGTCATCTGATCTTTCCGATCGATACACATGTAAATTTTTATGCCCGATCGCACCTTTACCGTCGAGCCTGCCTGTGTGCCG
>JAGXJF010003326.1:0-56019 GCA_019208055.1 Stipa capillata
GCTCGCCGGTGAACCGGTGCGCGCTGGCCGCCGGCCGGAATACGAGAGAGGAGGATGCCGACGCGACGGAACGACACACGAACGAGCGGCTCGCCTGGCCGCCGGTCGATCCCTGACCAAAACGATGGAGCAAACAGATCAAGAAGACGGATGACCAGATCTCTAACATGCTCAGCAGAGATGAGTGAGCAAAATCACCAAATCAGAAAAAAATCGCCGGACAAAACGGATCCATCGAACTCGGCGAGCCGGCCGTCGATGAGCTGGCCCGCCCACCAGCCGCCGGTCGGGATAACGAGAGAAGAGGGCGACGACGCAACGGAATGAGATGCGAACGAAGGAGCGGCGGATCTGGCCACGGTAGGCGAGAGAGCGGAGACGGCGGGGGGAACCCTAGCCACGGAGCGCGCCCGACCTGGGGAAGAACGAGGGCACCGGGTCGGGAAGAGGAATAAGGACGGGAGGGGAACCGGGCCGCGGGGGCCCGAAACGGACCGCGGCGGGCCCCGAAGCGAATTTTTCAGGGTCCCGGTGAGCTTCGGAGGGCCGCCGCGGGAGCGCACACGGACCGTCGGATCCGCGGGCGATCGGACGGCCGAGGAGAATCGGGGCGACGTGGACGCCCCGAGAAGCCAGAGGCTCGCGCAGCTTTAATAGTGGGAAATTTTTGTTCAATTCCTTTTACCAAGAGCAATCCGTTAGGGATATTCATGGCCAGACACTTGTCTCCATCCTGGCCTATAGTTCACAATTGTTTTTCTGGATGAAAAGAATACATCCCCACTATAACTACCAATTTTCCTTTCTTGTATTTTGACGAGCCAACAATAATTTATTGTTGCCCATAAAAATTTCACATCTATTATTTCTCTCGTTTTTCAATTATAGCACTCCACTAACTATACACCGTATAGCTTGGTTCAAACTTCAAATTACTCATTTTCTCGTAAAATAATCAAAGTATCATCTCTCGTCAACCATGGAGATGTTACAAGAGCTAAATCCCCTATAACATATTTAGGCCATGGGCATTTTCATCAAGCAGATTAATCAGAAAATTGATTGCATGTAGCCTTTCAATCGGCACTAATTCAGTTGGTTCTCACTTCAGAACCGGGTTTCAAGTTACAATGGCACTAGCTCTAATAAAAAGACAATAAGCAGAAGAAAAAGAATAACGGGAAGAAAAGATTGAACAAGATTGGACGGTGGCAAAGTGGCAATTGGTACTGGATGAATGAAAGAGCAAGGGGGTTAGATTGGCCTCTGCTACACATGGCGCGCGCCCATTTGAAGCCGTGGATTACATCATCGCCACCTTATCACACCCACCCCTATCTCTTTCCCCTGCCATGTAAAAGCTTATACCCCTCCCCCTCCTCCGCCCTCCCAAACTCTTTCGCTCCCCTCTCCCAACTCCTCGCCGAATGGCCTCCGCCATGGAGCTCTCCCTCCTCACCCCACAATGCACCACCACCACCACGGCATCTCCTCCAAGCCGGCCTCCCACCTCCCCGGCCCCGCACGCCGTGCCTCCTCCGCCGTCCGCTTCCGCGTGAGGGCCTCCGCCGCCGCGCCGCCCGCCCCCGCCGCGAAGCCCGGCTCGCCAAGAAGCGTGGCAAGACGGAGGTCTCGGAGACTCTGCTCACGCCGCGGTTCTACACCACCGACTTCGACGAGATGGAGCGGCTCTTCAACGCCGAGATCAACAAGCAGCTCAAACAGGGGGAGTTCGAGGCGCTGCTGCAGGAGTTCAAGACGGACTACAACCAGACCCACTTTGTCCGCAACCCCGAGTTCAAGGAGGCCGCCGACAAGATGCAGGGCCCGCTCCGCCAGATCTTCGTAGAGTTCCTCGAGCGCTCGTGCACCGCCGAGTTCTCCGGGTTCCTCCTCTACAAGGAGCTCGGGCGCAGGCTCAAGGTTCGTTCGTCGTCCAGTTCTTCTCTGCTTCTGCATGTGGGCAATTTCCGCGAGCACCTGTTGGGCGTGCGCTGATGCTTCGTTTCTTTGCAGAAAACCAACCCGGTGGTGGCCGAGATCTTCTCGCTCATGTCTAGGGACGAGGCTCGGCACGCTGGGTATGTACTTACACTCTTATCCCCATCATACAATTCGATTGTGCGCATCAGTGGCCAAATGCATTGTAGTATCATCAGAAACGCCTTCTTCTCTCATGTCAAAGTTTAAGCTTTAATTTTGCGCTTTCAGTTCAACTCAATTTGGCAAGAAATTCAACTATTAGTTTAATTCACATGATTTGTGCTATGCAGGTTCTTGAACAAGGGACTATCTGATTTCAACTTGGCGTTGGACCTCGGGTTCTTGACCAAGGCAAGGAAATACACCTTCTTCAAGCCAAGTTCATCTTCTACGCCACCTACCTGTCGGAGAAGATCGGGGTACTGGAGGTACATCACCATCTTCAGGCACCTCAAGGCGAACCCGGAGTACCAGGTGTACCCCATCTTCAAGTACTTTGAGAACTGGTGCCAGGACGAGAACCGGCACGGCGACTTCTTCTCTGCACTGCTCAAGGCGCAGCCGCAGTTCCTCAATGACTGGAAGGCCAAGCTCTGGTCACGGTTCTTCTGCCTCTCGGTAAACTCAAGCTATTCCTTTTCCCTTTGCATGGGCTGGCTAACGCTGGAGATTTTCAATGTCCCTTCTAACAATTGTGCATATGGGACATTTTGCAGGTGTATGTGACCATGTACCTGATGACTGCCAACGTAGTGCGTTCTACGAAGGAATTGGTCTGGACACCAAAGAATTTGACATGCATGTGATCATTGAGGTAAAAAGAACAGTCAACATTATGTCCTAGTTGCTTGTTTATCAGTTTCCAGACAGTTTGAAGAATAAATTTCCAAAAAGTTTCTGAAGACTGCTGAACATAATGTCCTTGCATAATAACCAGAAACTATATCAGACCTTGCTGAACATAATTTCTGAGACAGTTTATTTATGTGCTTATGAAAATATCTGAACTGCGATGTAAATTGAGGCCACTATTGATGTTACAACGGGTTCATTGTCTCTGCAGACCAACCGCACAACAGCAAGAATCTCCCGGCTGTTCTGGACGTCGAGAACCCTGAATTCAAGAGGAAGCTAGACAGGATGGTAGAGATCAACAGAAAATCATTGCTGTAGGAGAGTCTGCCGACATCCCCCTGGTGAAGAACCTGAAGAGGGTTCCTCTTATTGCCGCGCTGGTGTCTGAGATCATCGCCGCATACCTCATGCCTCCGATCGAGTCTGGCTCTGTTGACTTGCTGAATTTGAGCCCAAGCTTGTCTACTGATTTTGTAAAAAGATTATCTCCGCCTTCCTCTTCAAAAAGACATGATGATGCATCACTGAGGGGCTCTGAATGAGGAGATGATGCATGGTTAACAGGATCTGCATCCTCCTGTGCTCATTTGTAACGTATTGGGACTTCAACATTGTAAGACTTGGCGAGTTTTTGTTCATTTGTTGTGACATCTACATGTAAGTGGCAGTGAACTGCATCAGAGTGGGTGTTTCAATTTTCCTATAGATGGAGAAGTATCTGAAGTTGTTGTCTTCATACTTAAGTCAATAGCAATATAGCATCCAATTTTTAGATATGTTATGCATCACACACAGCATGTTGTCAGGTGTTGGTGAAGGTCCACAATGGCTTGTTATAGTATCGCAAAAATATGCAGTTAAACAAAGTTTTCCGAGGACGGACTATGGTTAAAAGTGTCTTTCTTGGTACGTTTTTCAATTGATGTGTGTTCTCTGAAAATTGCACTGACTATGGTTGTGGGCACATGATATCCGGACGGTACTTAGAATGGAGTTTGTTAAGAGAGAATTTCCTATGTGCTACTAATAAAATGCCCAATTCCCTCTATACTATTGACATATGGTTTATTCTTTACATACCACTGAGAAATAGTTTTGAGTTTTCTCCGTGCCATTCTGTTAACCTCTCGTTAGTATAGCTCCATTAAATGTGTAAAATACCATTAATGCACTTGTAATGTAATTCCCTCTAAGTCATCCTAACTATGCAAAAGATTTGTACATACCAATTTAGTATGTAACACCAAATGGATTTTTATCTGGTGATCTTCTGCTGTTGGGGTAGTGAAAAGAGATGTTTGGGCAGAGGTTAACCGAATGGTACGAAGGGAACTTAAAACCATTATCCAGTGGTATGTAAGAAATAAGGCCTTCATCAATGGTATATAGGAAACTGAGATCCTTATCAATGATATGTAGGAAAGTTTCCCTTTGTTATAGTTTTTCATAAACTTTTGCCAATCAATGTGTAACCTCCTCTTGAATGTGTAATTTGTGACAATCTGCACAAAATACGTGCGATTGCGCGCACACGAGATGTCAACTTCATATAGGTACCTATGCCATACCATGGGTGCTAAACATATGGTGTGAGATGCTAATGTACATCACGTCAACTTTCACTTCATTCCACCTCCCAAGCTAGCGGAAATGCTCAAATTTACATTCGTGTTCTTCTAGCATTCAAATTTATCATATGCATAGGTAACAACCATATACCTTCGTCACAACTGTCCGGCAAATGTAGAAATAAAGAAATACCAAAATCTTGACAATGTGTCCCCTAATGTAACCTCTTGGAAACTAGCGTTTAGGAAAGAGATTTCTTTGCAATCCCTCATAATGAAAGAGGAAACTAGGACTTCCCTCTTTAGTTGGATTAGTTCTATCCTTATTGTTGTTCCTTGGTAGTCTCAATAGTTCTGACAAGTTACCCATTTGTAACCCTCCTTTACATTCTTGAGCCCTCTTGTAAATATTTTCTTATGTATATTAATAAATTATGTACTTCCGGAGTTTTTCCATTCAAAACCATGTACCAAATCAGATTGATAACATTGTAGTACTATGTAACTGCAGTATTGCATGTTCCTATGTACAAAGAAGCATAGTGTTTCCATACTATGAGTAGTTAATTTTGACCATCCTTTACTTGAATGTCTATATATTATCGGGGATAAAAAAATGTGGCCAGACCCCGCTTTATTGGCATTATGCCTCACTATTGTGCTCAGCCTATACCACACCCTTAGCTTCGTTGCCATCTGCAACTGAGTTCTATTGTGTCATGATTTGTGCTCAATTCTTTTTTGTGGAGATTGAAGGGCAAGGCGAGAGATACTTGAGTGTGAAAACTAAACAACGTAACTTTTTCGGATACCGAACCGAATCCTTTCTCTCTTGTTATAGCTTAGTCTTGCCTGCTTTCTTGTTATATCATTATCTTTGAGTTTCATCTTCCCTTTTAACCACTGACAACAGTGACGAACACTGCTCAACGAGGATTCACTGCTACCTAGATGTAAATGGAGGATGGAAAGACAGTGACACTAGAGAAGTCATGTATGGTGAAGATAGTAAGATAATGAGATAACAGGGGTGCTACAAGGTTATTACCGATTATAGGTTGGGAAGACACGCCAGGCGGTACAGTACGAGTGGCGATGGCATGGAAGAGAGAAAGAGGAAAAAAAGATGGCGGAGGGTCTGCTTCAGAAACATTTTTAAGGGTTTAAGCCCAAGCCTCGAAATGGAAATTGAAACGAGCCTCTTATTTTAAAAGCCCTGCCTTCCAGGGGCCTAGTCGCAAAAGCTGCTCTCCTCTCCCTTCCTCCTCTTCTCCGCTCCGCAAACCCTGCCTCTCCTCTCCCAGAAACCCTAGCTCACGCTCCCGTCCCCGTCTCTGTCCCCGTCCCCGACCCCCCCATTGCCGCGCGAGTCGCCTCTTCGCTGCCGCCATGGCTTCCGGTAAACCCTGCTCCTGCGATTAGCGCCCTCGTTTTCATCTGTCCCCACGGACTCGATTGCTGCTGCTGCTGCTGCTGCTCTCTCTCTCTCTCTCTCTCTCACGGGGGTTCCGTTCTGTGATCGCTTCTCGTTTTTGGTACGCGTGGTGTCGGTGGCTAGATGCGGACATGGAGGACTACGGGTTCGAGTACTCGGACGACGAGCCGGAGGAGCAGGATGTCGACATCGAGAACCAGTACTACAACTCCAAAGGTTTGGTTCCTCGTTCCCGTTTTATTTTCCTTGGTGATCCCTTTCTCTGTTTCGAGTAGGGTGGTGTTCGAAGAGAGCCCCGATTGGATTATCATCTACTAGCCAATTTCCTTTTGCGAATCCCCATTTTGTAGTGGTAGTCGGTAGGGTTCCTTTTTTAATTCTGATGCATTTGTAGTTACCAGTTTAGTTATTACTGTGTTGTGCCCTGTTCTGTGGTGAGGGGAATTTTGTTAAGGGTATTGAAGGCTTCGCAACAATCTTGTTTTGCCTTGGGGAATAAATATGTTAAGTCGAATTGACATCAGGTGGTCGATCAGTATTCACG
The DNA here is from genome assembly GCA_019208055.1 of Stipa capillata. Lineage (NCBI taxonomy): Eukaryota > Viridiplantae > Streptophyta > Magnoliopsida > Poales > Poaceae > Stipa > Stipa capillata. The sequence continues at coordinate 6,386 of JAGXJF010003326.1, forward strand.
CGTGTGGTGCTTGTTTGGGTTGTCCTTGAATGGGGGATATTTCCACTACTGTGAAAAAGAATGCTAGGTAGGTGTCGAGTAGGCTGACATAATTGCGTGGTTAATCTTAGTCCTATTTTTTTGCAATCAACAATTAAAGTTTGGTTCAGGCAAAAATTTCCTTTCGACTAAAAAGGAAAAATATAACGAATGGACAAGCAAACCTAATGCCTGGCATCTATTGTTTCTTTAACTTACAATAACTCAAGCCACTGTTGAAATATGGATAATGTGGCTTCATGCATGTTATGAAGCTAGGGCAGGAAGACATAGCTATCTTTTTCATTGCTTTAATCAGACTTCAAGAGTATTAGTCGGACTGTCACATGCTTCATCTTTTGGTTTTTGCATGTTATATAGACTATCTGTTCTTCATCTCTTCATTCCTACATGTTACTTAAACTATCCGTTCACTCGAGTTCTAAGAGAGAGTTCAAAGAATTCAGTTGCTACTTGTATGTCTGACATCTTCATTGTTATACTTACCAAACCGCCACAATACCATATGAAAGTCAAGGTCTTTTCTTTCCCTCCCCATCAGTGGAGAATTCCTTGGAATTTGCCCCTTCTTTGATTTAAGGAAATTTTAGGGTTTTCTAGCCTTCAAAGTGAAGTAGGCTGCTTTAATCTCGCCAACTTTTTTTAAAATAAGATGTATGTTCTGATTTTTTGACTAAATGCCCTTATAATGCAATTTTTTGAACTTAGTTTGAAACCAATTCAAGGTTAAGCTTATTTATGGTGATGTAATAGTTAAAACATTGTTCTCAGGAAAGTCAATTGTTTCTCTTGTGTATTTGACTTACTTATACAGGAAGAGTAACCTTTGTATTACTTGCTTGCGATAGACGTGTATATTTGGAAAATTGGTTCTATAGCACTGAAATACCTTACTTTAACAAAATACCACTAAACTTTCTTGGTTCACTTTAATACCATCCAAAGTCTCCTCTATTACTGTTTTACTATTCCATCCATGTATGTCATAGCTTCAGAATTTCCTCAAAAACCTGAACCTACCCTTATTCTTACCATCTTCTCTTCCTTCTCCATTCTTCAACCTAAATGCTGTCAGGGCTGAGCCATTTGTCTCCTCTGCTGCGTGTACCCAAAATTCGTAGCACTGGCGGTAGCTGTTCTGGCCCAGCAAGCCAACCTGGACGCACTAGAGCTCACACAAGCATTGGGGCATTTCTAATTTCCACACAACACACATATAGAAAGAAAAAAAGAAAAAAGGAAGGGCAAGTACCGCTGCCACACAAACTAAACATGCCACAGACACGGAGAAAGAGAGGGCGAGTCGCTGCAGGTTGCCATTCTTCTGAAAGAAAGTTACAGTCCACGCAAGATTTTGAGAGAACTGAATGTAGAAGGAATTGGGCATTTGGAAAGAATTGGAGATGAATTAGAAGAATTTCAAGTAGGGACAAGGATGAAGAAACTAGAGCCAGCAAGGAGAAGAAAGAGATTGTTGGTTGGCTCAGATCCAAGACACATCCACCACCATGATTTCCTGGTGGCCGCTGCCACTGCGATTTCCCGGCCACCTCTTCGGTTGCCCTACAAGTGCATCCTCTCCTTGCTTAGATCCAGGACTACATCTCTGCCATTTTTGGCTGTCATTGGCGCTGGGAAGCAGAAGTGATCATGAGGAAGGATGAAGAGAGGATGACTGTACAGGGGCAAAAATGTATGTGTAAACGGGAAATCACCTTAGGTGGATGGAAGTGGTAAAAACAGTAACGGACGGGACTTTTGATGGTATTAAGGTGTAGTGGTATTTTGCTAAAGTAGGGATCTTTCAGTGCTATAGAACCAATATTTCCAATATATTTGAAGCTATATCTATCGTGAGAGTTTTGGGTGCCTGCTTGTTGCTTGAACTCCAGCTAAATGACTTTTTTCTAGGTGCTCTCAGCGAGAGCCGACAGAAAGAGGCCAGCTTAAGTTTTTAATCAGATTCCTTTTTGGAATGGAAGATTTGTATGTTTGCATTTAATGTCTGCATCATAGCTTATTATGATTTTGAAAGCCTGCACAGCACTACAGGGTATAAAAGGGATAAATCTTTATGCTTCCCTTCTAACTGGTCTCTTGGCTGTGGTGGTACCACTTTTACCCGGCGCTGTGTGGTGCTACCACTTTTACCTGGCGCTGTTTTTGTATCTTGTCATATTTGGCAATCAAGTTCAGCTACTTCCCATTTGAACATATTTGCTGCTTACGTGGTGGAGGCATTTTACAGTTTGCAAGCACCGGGAACCTGCTAAAGGCTTAATTATGTTTGTTTTTTCTGAGCGATGTTTTTTAAGATATATTCTAGTTTCTAACTTGTTTGTTACTCCACTGAAGGTATTTTTACAGTAACTTGTTTGTTCCTTCTGAATTGGACAAAAAACCTGCATGCATTGTGTTTGCACATATAATTTTTGCACTGAAAGTATTGTGGTATTTTTTATCATATTTATTTCAGTATTTCCTTGTCATTTATTACGGATTCTTTTAATGGAAGATGCCGCATCACTGTTCAATTTTCATATCATTGTCATAGTTTACATGTAATTTTCTGGCTTAACCTTATTAAATAAATATTTTTTAGGTGTTAGGGTCATTTTTCATAGTTATCTATATGGAAGGACTTAAGATGACTGTATACAGCATCTTGTAGGAGATGGATTAATATACAGCAGTGGCTGCAAACCAAGTTTGTTTTCTCTAGATTTCAGTCAAATAAATTTTCTGAATGCAAAATGGCTTATTGGGTTGGTCTTTTGGTTGATCTATCCATATGCTTGTACAAGCCCAATAAGTCCCAGAGAATGCTATCTGGTAGAACTCAAATACTAGGGATTATTGTTTGTCCTATTTCATGTAGTTCATGCAATGGACATTTATTTCTTCTTTATATGTGAGATGGCAGCAAAATGATGATTGCATAAATTGTGGTTCTTTATAATTACTACACAATTGGAAATGCATATGCTGCTGCACAGTATTGAATGCGTATCCTTCTGCAGGTATGGTCGAGACAGACCCAGAGGGTGCACTTGCTGGTTTTGATGCTGTAGTTCGTATGGAGCCTGAAAAGGCTGAATGGTAAGCAATATAACATTTAAAAATATTCTGATTCACTATTCTATTTTATCTGCAATATGTTTATGTTGGCTCCAGGACAATATGAATGCTCAAGTTATTGACCGTCTTAATGAATATTGAATATGCCCGATCTGATATATGAGCTACTAACTGTTATCTTTAGGCTCTAGGAACTCCAAACCTTCATGCACTAGTATATTGGATATTTAGATATGCTAATGTTGCTCACTAGCCGTCACACTTAGGCCCCCTTCTTTTCGGCTTGGGCTTGTGCATAAGCCAGCTCAAGCTTAGCTGCCCACAGAAGTTTTTAGTGGAGGGAAGCCCTGATAAACTATTATCACCTTCTTTTTGGCTTATTCCTGTGAGCTTATTCGTTGTATAATATCTATAATACCCTTGGAACTATTTGTACTCCAACTATTTACATATATGCATCTAAATTTGTTTGCATATACAAAACAAAGCATATATACATCACAATATATGACAAATTTTTACATATGACAGTTGTAAAATTGTAATTAATTAAACAAGAATGGTTCCACTGAAAAATCAACACAAATTTAGATGCAAAACTTTCGGGGCATACAATTTTCATCAACTCGATTTGAGCACCAACATACACCAATAATTATCGAATCTCTGGTGCATAATAATCATACAAAATCTTACATACACACATTAAAATTGTCCAGATCATACATACACACATTAAAATTTATTTCTTTCATACCCTTGGAATTGTTCCAGATCATACATACATCAAAATTTGCAGGAAAAACAAACACTGCACTGAATCACAACATCATTCTTACAATCACAAACACTACACACATCAATTTCACAAAATCATTCTCTGTGATGAAGTTTGCCACAATCACTTCTGCACTAACACTTCTTCAATGATGAAGTTGAGACATCCATTCAATTGTAAACATGCATCTACATACATCAATTTCAGCATATATATACACCAATTTTGAGCATCACGATCTCAGCATTCTCTGTACATAAAATTGAAGAAATGGAAAAACAAACCTTCGCACCGGATCGGGCATGGAGGCAGCTAGAGCACTTAGAGCTCGGTGGCGGACTGGGCACGGAGGTGGTCGGAGCAGGGCTTGGCATCGGCACTGGAGGTGGGGGAGGAGGAGGGGAACGGGCGCTGGCGGCGGGGCCAGCCGGACGAGGAGTGGGCGCTGGAGGTGGGGGTGGAGGAGGGGAGCGGGCGCCGGTGGCCGGGCAGATCAGGGAGGTGGCCGGGGAGCTCGGGGTGGTGGGTGGAGCAGGAGTGGGCGCCGGCGGCCGGGCAGATCTGGGAGGTAACCGGGAAGCTCGGGATGGTGGGTGGAGCAGGAGCGCTGGCGGCTTATGGCGAGGGAGGAGGATGGCACGTGGGCCGAGATCTAGGCCTGCGAGCTCGGGGACGGGACCGGCGGAGGCGAGATCTGGGCAGGCGGTGGTGGCCGAGGTGGGGGGTGGCGGTGGCGGCCGGTCCAGAGGCGGGCGGTTGCCGCTCGAGGATGGGCAGTGCTGGGGGGAGCGGACGGCCGGCGGCAGTGGCGTGGGAGCGAACGGCCGGCGGCGGGGGTGTGGTGGCGACGCGCTGGGGGCTCGGGACGGGGGGGGGGTGGTGGGGGGGGGGCTTGGGACGGGTTGTGTGGGTGTGGGGGTGGGGGGTGCGGGACAGAAGGGCACGGGTGAGGGCACGAGTGGCAGATGCCCGTAATTAGCAGACCAACTCCGAGGGCAAATATATTTTCGGTTTTAGTGGAAGCTCGGGAAGCTACCAAATACCAGTTTCTAGCTACCAACTCAATTTTGAAGAGGCTTTTCTCCACAACCACGCCTTCTTTTGGGCTTCTAGCTTCCTGGAGCTATAAGCTGGGCAATAAGCCCAAAAGAAGGGGGCCTTAATTGTGGGCCTGTCTGAAATTTAGGATGCTGGATAAATACCATTGGTAGCTAATCCTCTGGAAAGTACAGTAGTAGCATCCAAATGTGCAAATGTTGTGGTGGGAGCAGGGTCAGTCAAATCATCTGCAGGTACATAAACTGCTTGGATCAATAATGTGGCTTGTGGAGAAATTCAGGTCATAAAATGAACTTACCAGGACTTCTCCCAATACGAAATAGCTTGTGCTGCAAATGTAACTCTTACTGAAATAGTGCATTTGTTGAAGCTTGCATCCTTGGATGAACGTTGAACACATGCTTTATTTCTAAATGTTAAATAGTTTTGCACTGGGCAGTAGCTACTTCCCCCTATTTTTATGAATCTTTTTCTGTAAATTTTTACTTAAACAGAGCAGAAGATTTACGAAACAATCTTAAACTATGGGATGTATTAGATTATGTAATTTTTTCTGAGGACCTCTGCGCGTCAAATTATTTATCCGGGTTCTGGAATATTTAACGATTGAAAACCCATAAAAAGAAAGTGCACTACATTGGAAGATATGTGGAATATATGGAACCCATAAAAACAATATGTTCCTTTTGCAGCTACAAGAAAGCTTTCTATTCATACTTCATGGCTATTACTGCTCATTGCAGTTTTTCATGATAAAAGATGTAGATCTTCAATTACTGATAGATGTGCAAGTTTTGCCATAGTGAGGTGATTGCTATGCACTTGCACTTGGATGAACCAGATAACTAATGGGAATTGTCAGATACATTTGTGTTAAACTTGGTTCTAACCTGTCTGATGGGGGGAAGTTATTGTTTCTGTATTGCTGTATGTGCTGAGTTAGAGTGGATTTAGGTTCACAGGTTGGTGGGAGGCCATTTCCATGTTGTTTTAGGCTAGCTCAGGCTACTCGGAAGTGGTTTCATAAATTAAAAAAAGGAAGAACGTCCAAAGAGCCAGGAAAAGAACGGCAGAAAACCAACTAAAAAAATTTGTATAGGGGTGAGTGGAACTCTAGCTCTCTAGCATCTTATAATATACTGAATAATATGCAGATTTGGCTGGTAGATAGAATATCTACTTCATGTTATTGGTCAATTGCCTGAAAGGTGGCCTCCCTGTTTTGACATGTTCCGTGCTTGTTAGAGGCAGTTCTCGATCAGGACGCTTATTGTCCTTTGGTGTTAATTGGACATTACTTGGTAAAAATGCTACCTTGTCTGATGCTTCTTATGAACAAATGCATATATAATCTCTATGACTACTTTATACATTTATAATTGAACAATCATGAAATTAACTGTCTTATTGTTATTCAACAATTATTCATGTTTAAGTTTCTGATTTTTATTCTGCAACTTCGCATTTATAGGGGATTCAAAGCTCTCAAACAGACAGTGAAGCTTTATTATAAGCTAGGGAAATACAAAGAAATGATGGATGCCTACAGGGAGATGTTGACATACATAAAATCTGCTGTGACACGTAACTACAGTGAGAAATGTATAAACAACATAATGGATTTTGTTTCTGGATCTGCTAGCCAGAACTTTTCTCTTCTGCAAGAGTTCTACCAGACAACACTTAAAGTGCTTGAAGAGGCAAAAAATGAGGTTGGTTTTTGCACTATCCGAACTAGAATTCAATCTGACGAATGATTGTTCTTAATGTGTTATCGTTTGTGGTGCAGAGATTATGGTTTAAGACAAATCTGAAGCTTTGCAAAATTTGGTTTGACATGGGGGAGTATGGTCGCATGAGCAAGGTGCTTATATGAGTTCCTCTAGTCATAACTCTTCTCCTTAAACAATCTGCAATCCTTACTCTTCAGCAACTTCACATGTATCTTTTTACTGACAGATACTGAAGGAGCTGCATAAATCTTGTCAAAAGGAAGATGGTTCTGATGACCAGAAGAAAGGCACACAACTTCTGGAAGTCTATGCTATTGAGATCCAAATGTACACTGAAACAAAGAACAACAAAAAGTTGAAGGTAAGCCATCTTTGTTCATGACTGTCTTTTGCAGGCGATTTTCAGTGGGTTACAGGTTACAATTGTTCAAGATTTTCTGTTGAATTATTTTTGTGTGGCTCTGCAGATTTCTAGCTTAAAAAAAAAGATATACTCTATTACAAATCCTGGATTGCCACTCTTTGGAATGGCAAATCCTAGATTTTCTCTATTTCTCTTAACTCCGTAGACAACTTTTCACGTTTTTGTTGTGTGCCGTTCTATTACTTTGGTCAGTGGTACCTTCTTGTAAAGCATCATATTAGTGCCTCTAAATGCTATTCAATATTTACGATCGGATGCTTATCTGAAATTGGATGAATAATAAGGTTATCTCGCCTTCTGGGAGAAATGTTTAGCTTTATAATGTGAAACCTGCAAGTGTGACGCGTATCTTTTGTATTCTTTTGCAATATTTGTTTAAGAGTATTGATTTTATTGAGAATTGTGCTTCATTTTTGTAGTTTCGTGTGACCTATATTGGGTGCTAGAGTCTCACCTTAGGTTGTTGTTAGCTTGACATGCACTCTCTGAAATGAACAGTGCTGTTGCAGGAATTGTACCAGAGGGCTCTTTCAATCAAATCAGCAATACCTCATCCAAGAATCATGGGTATAATTCGTGAATGTGGTGGGAAGATGCACATGGCTGAGAGGCAGTGGGCCGAAGCAGCGACTGATTTCTTTGAAGCATTCAAAAACTATGATGAAGCTGGCAACCCACGGAGAATTCAATGCCTCAAGTACTCAAATCATCTGCACTTTTTTTCCATCTTAACTTCGTAGCTAGATAGATTTCAAGACTCACTGTGATCCGTATCATAAAATATATATTTTTGCTGCACATTAGATATCTCGTTCTTGCCAATATGTTGATGGAATCTGAAGTGAATCCCTTTGATGGACAAGAGGCCAAGCCGTAAGACATCTGACGACACCCTCTTAAGTCTTGTAGCTTGATTTTCATGCCAGCTTGAATGTCCTTAAATGCTTGCAGGTACAAAAATGATCCTGAAATCCTCGCAATGACAAACTTGATTGCAGCATACCAAAAGAATGATATCATGGAATTTGAAAAGATCCTAAAGGTTGGTGTTCTTGAATAGATGGCTATTTTTGTTTTGTCTGCAGCAATCATAAGCTCTTCATTTTCTCTTCAGTGATTCTATTGTAATTGTTATGAGTTTTTGCCAGAGCAATAGAAGAACAATAATGGATGATCCTTTTATCCGTAATTACATTGAGGACCTATTGAAGAACATCAGAACTCAAGTTCTGCTCAAGCTTATTAAGCCATATACAAGAATAAGGATTCCATTCATTTCACAGGTGGACATTCACTCTTGCATATCGATGCTTTCTTTCTTTGCCAAATTTCATATTTCATCTGGACAATCTATTCATGTTCTCCACCACATACACCAGAAATTCGCCGTGATAACCAAAAAAATACATGAATGATTATTTATGCTATCTTTGTATGTACTTGTTCTGTTTTTAAGGGATTACAAGATATGCAACACAGTTCGATTCAAAACACAATCATTTGTGTGTACTTAAAGCTAGTATTCTATACAATCCTTTTGCAACATGGAGCTCCAGTTTTTTGTGAATATGTCCTGTACGGTGTACGGTTTATTCTCAACATCAATTATTTTACCATTATCCATGTTTAGGAGCTAAATGTCCCGGAAAAGGATGTCGAGCAGCTCTTGGTGTCACTGATTCTGGACAACCGTGTCCAGGGCCACATAGATCAGGTGAACAAGCTGCTAGAATGTGGTGACAGGTGTGTAGTCCCACCTTTTCCCTCTTTCTTTGCCATGTACTGTGTGATCAAGTCCTGACAGTGATCCGATTTGAATTTTGCAGGTCAAAGGGAATGCGGAAATATCAAGCCATTGACAAGTGGAATACTCAGCTCAAGTCCATTTACCAAACGGTGTCCAACAGAGTTGGGTGAGAGATGGCAGGTTTCCATTTGTGCCTGCTACTTGTAGCTTGTTTTGGTGTCTGGGGGCGTAAATGAGTAATACTTCGTGCGGTATTTGAGATAGAATCCTCTATGTGGGTAAAGAAATTTGTCAGTTCAACGAACGTAGCACTTCAGTTGGCGGATTATATCCTCTCTTTCTTCTGCGATGTGGCCAGCATCCAGGATGCTGGGATTTTGTCCTTAACTGAATTGGTCGTGTTAATTCCAATCTGCCTGAGACTTCACTGTGGTTGAAAACTCGAAATCAATGCCAATAGAGAAATGCACAAAATTGTATGCCTATGTAATTGTCTATAGTCAGCATGTTTCATTTTAGCTGCTGTTTCAGCCATTTACAGTTAGTTTATTCATGTAACTTGCACTGGTTGAGGTATGGATGGGAAGTCGAAAGATTCAAAAAACAGCCGGGAGGACACGCTGAAATCTGACCAGTTATACTCTTTTTGACGTGGAATGCTAGATTCCATTTAACTAATTGGTACACCTGACTGCGTACAAAGCACGGAGCATGACCACTTGACCAGATCATAAGGTCGAGGGGTCGTGCACCAATTTTTTGCTCCCGAGCTCCACTGAGCCTGTTTTTTAAGAAATTCAAAAGGTGCACTTTTAAGTTTTGAAGAAATCTGAAGAAAACTGCAAAGTTTTGTGCAAAACTATAGTAATTTGTAGCTTGTGCAAAAAACAAAAAAAGACAAGGAAGAGGGGTCAATATAGCAAATAGTAGTGCGAGTTCAGAATTTGATGCACAGCTCGTAAAAATGTGTCTTTTCCATGAAAGTTTGCAGTTCCACGTCATATTGCCATACTTACATGTGTGATTTTTTAAAGAATTTATGCAATATCAAAAATAAATAAATAATATCGTCTAGGAGCACTGGTGCTCGAGCTCAAAATAAGTTTTTTTTCTAACGTATGCTTAGCATATGGTTATCTATTGTGGATTAAGAAAAACAGTACATATACGCTAGATAAAGATAGCTGTTTCGAGAAAAGCAGAAAACAATTCTCATGCTCTTTCTCTTCCTCGCTGATGCCGTCATGGCCGCTCGATGAAGCTTTGTCGTCAAGGACAAACACCACACAGATCCAAGATCCACAGAAAGACAAGATTGTAGCCACCAAAAGGAGTTGAAAGCCGCAACAGGATGCTACTGCGAGAGGTGGGAGCAGAATGATGTTGTAAGCCACATTGGAGCGTTAAAGAAGAATGAGCAGAATATAATATTGCCAAAAGCAAACGGCTTCCAACGCTAGCCTCCATAAATTTGGTCACCCAGGTAGAAGCCAACAACCTCACAAGCTCCTTGGTGGGACTAGAAGGAGCAACACTGGGACAAAGAGAGAGTCGGAGGACCCTTATTTGTCGTGCTGCCGCCATCTACGCTATAATGTTGTCGCTGAAAACACACGACCTAGAAAGCCTAAGACCTATCTACACGCCATGTGAAAGATCCGGGTTCTCCCTGCCTCACGACACCGAGATGGTGGTCGAAGACGAGAAGGAACCACAGACTCGCTGGCCAAAACGGTGGTAGGCGCGGTCGCCTAGAAGAGGAACCTCTGGCTGGACGACAAACCCCAAATTAGATTTGTTTCTTTCTTCCAAAATGAGTTTCCGCCACAGAGTCTTCTACTTTTCTTTATAGAAGAAGGTAACTTCATTACTTAGCAAAGAGTTGCATCGTTTACAATAGTTGCCAGAATAAAGTCTAGTGCATCATTATCCCAAAAAGAAGAGGCATTACTCTCAAAGGAGAAACTTGCTAGACTATGAGCTACTTCATTAGCCTCTCTCGCACAATGCGTAAGACACCTTCCCAATACGATGCGCTAGCTGAGCACGCTCCGTGAAGATAGCAGATGCCGGGCCCCGATTTGTCTCCTGGTCATTCATAGTTTCAACAACTTCCATGCGGTCGGATTCAGCAGCGATGCGGTTGCACCCTAGTCGATCAGCCAAGGTCAGGCCGTTCCTGAGCGCCATAGATTGATTCTACAGCGCCAGCATTATGCACATGTGGTATGAACCACGTCGCAGCCGCGATAAAGCAACCCCGATCATCACGGAGAATCGTGCCCGTTGCTCCAGAGCAGCTATCAGCATGAAAAGCTACATCAACATTCAGTTTTACCTGGCCCTGGATAGGTTTGCACCACCTGTGTGTCTTCTTTTTAGTCTCTTTCAGCCCGGCTCTTGCAAAATTAGTAGCCAGAACCCTGATTGACATAGCCATCCTATTAGGCACCTGCACCTGTTCACCATGAGCGATTTGTCGGTGTTCCCACAATATGTACCAAGGAGTCACTGCTACAATCTCAGAAAAGTTGCTGTATTCGGAGAACGATATCGCCAGGTCCTTTCTACAAAGCAAGTGCTCCAGCGTCACCGACCCAGGGCAATCCTCAACCAGAGCTTTGGCAATTGAGTCCTCCAGCCCTACAGCTCGCCATACCTCCTTTGCCCGGCAGCATTTGAACATAATATGTTGGACGTCCTCCGCACCTCTGAGCAAACATGGCATTGAGCTCTCTTCGAGATATGCCGGTTCGCCAAAACACCAAGACAAGGGAGAGTTCCATGAAGCACCTTCCAAACGAAAATCTTGATTTTACCCAGAACAGAGAGTTTCCATATCTTTTCCGACATACAATTAAGGGAGAATGATGGCTGTGCCACTAGTCGACTCGGATATTCGAAGTCTGCTACTAATTTTTTAAAAATTCTGGCTGTGCCACCAACGCGTGCGAAGAAACTACGCGGAAGCCCCTCGGCGACGTTAACGCGACTTGCCGTCAGCCTGCCGTCTCTTTGACTCTTTGACCCTCCCTTTGTTCCTTTCTGTGGGACCCACTATTTTGCCACGTCGTCAGCAACGAAGAGGAGAGTCGTTTGACCCTTCGATCCGCTGTGGGGCCCACCTTATGGCCAACGGCTGCTCGTCCGCCGCCGCCCACCGAACCAAATAGTCCCAACCAAATAATAACGCCGCCGCCGCCGCCCCGCCGCTGCCGTGCCCTCCCTCCTGGAAGCTTACTCCTACGCTATCGTGCTGTCCCTCCTGGAAGCGCACCCCTCCGTTCCACGCATCCGTCGATCTGGATTTTTTCACTGAGGGGATGGATGCCGCACAAGTCGACAACGGCGGCGGCATCGACAACGGCGGCGGCATCGGACAGGCAGAGAACGCGGGCGCCCAAGCGTTGCAGCTCTGGAGCCCGGTGAATGTGCCGTTTGTCCCAGAAAGGTAAGACATCCACAATTCCCTTAGAACTTGTTTTGCGATCCCCATTCGAAATCCGTGGTCATTGTCTGCTGCTTCGCGTAGGGCGTGTGCTGCCTCTGGTTTTCTGCTGAAGATTCGGCATGGGTGTCGCACTGAACGCATGGCCGATGGTAGCATCACAGTTAGCGCCGGGTTTGCCTATAAATTGACTGTAGACGCTGCTGAACTAACTCTGAAGGACCTGCTCAGGCAATTTGAGAAGTACCCATGTGATCAAACCGAGTCTTACCTGCCGAGATACTATGACAGCATTTTGGGGAAATTCATAGATGTAGAGAATGATGAGTCTTTGGCCATGATGTGGGGTAAACACATGGGTACGAGGACTGTGTTGATGTCGGTTCATATTGTTAACAAGGAGACTGGGGAAGAGACTGTCTGTAATGATTTCCGTGCATCAACTGCTCAATCTACTCAACCTAGCTCTACTCAGCTTCTCAGTGAGTATGATGGAGAGACAGGAAGCGAGCAGGAAAAGGATATAGAAGTGGGGTCAGAGGATGATTTTGCTGCTAATGATGATGTCGATGAGAGAACGTATCCAGATGTGGCAGCAGATCCTGAGAGGGTTTCAATTAGGGAATATTTGATTGATCCTGACTATGAGCCTGACTATGGGACTGATGAGGATGAGCAGGCTGAGAACGAGGAAATGGGTTGCCTATCTGATGGTGAAGAAGAGGATAGGCCAGTGATCCAGTTTGACAAGGATAACCCTACAATTGATGAGGGGACTGTCTTTGAGAGTGTGGAGGATTGCAGATTTGCACTTGCAACTTTTGCAATAAAACGTGGGTTTGAGTATTGCACTGAAAAGAGTGACCAAACCAGACTTAGAGTGTATTGTAGGGATAGTAAAATATGTAGATGGCGAATACATGCATCCCTAATGAAAGGTGGCTACCCATTTCAGATCAAGGTTAACACCCAGAAACACAACTGCCCTACTATGCAGTTAAGCGATAGAATTAGACCTGCTTCGACCAAGTGGATTGCTGCTACCATACTCCCCTGGCTGAGGGAGAGTCCAAACACAGGACCAGCAGAATTGAGAAATAAACTTAAGGAAAAGTTCGATGTAGTAATTCCTTACCATAGAGTGTTCGACGGGAAGGAGATGGCTTTGGACCTGATTCAAGGCAAGTGGACCGAGAGTTTCCATATGCTATACAGTTTCAAGGCAGAGGTAGAGAGGACATCACCTGGGAGTGTTGTTGACATTGACTGGGAGCTTGTGCAAGGAAGAAGTAAAACTTCTAGAGGGAAGAGGTACAGGCTGAGAGACAAGAGATGTTTCAGAAGATGTTTTGTCTGCCTTAAGGCATGCTGGAAGGGTTTTCTAGAAGGCTGCAGGCTATACTTGTCAGTAGACTCCACTTCATTGACAGGCAAGTTCAGAGGGCAGCTAGCTACAGCTAGTGCTATAGATGGCCATAATTGGCTCTTCCCTGTAGCTTATGCCATTCTTGAGGTTGAATCTACTGAAAGCTGGACATGGTTCATGGAGAGGCTGCGTGGAGTAATAGGTCACCCTGCAGGTTTGGTGATACAGACTGATGCATGCAAGGGGCTAGAGAGTGCTGTTGAGGCTGTATTTCCTGGGGTTGAGCATAGAGAATGCATGAGGCACCTTGCTGTGAACTTCATGAAGAAGTTCAAAGGCAAGCTCTTTGAAGATAACTTGTGGCCAGCAGCACTGACATACACCCCCAGCAGGCATGCTGTTTACATGCAGAACCTACTCACACAGCCCAAGGTGAGAGAATACCTTGAGGAACATCACAGCAAACTATGGGCTAGAAGCATGTTTGGTGAGTTAAGCAAGGTGGACTATGTAAACAACAATTTGGCTGAGTGTTTTAATTCTAAGATTAGGACACTGAAAGCACTTGCGATTGTGCTTTTGCTAGATGCCATCAGACAACGCATAATGGAGAAGATAGATTTTAGGCAAAGAGTTTCAGCAAGGAAATTTGCAGGCCATGTAATACTGCCAAGTGTTATTCTCAGACTGAATGCAAGGACAAGGGCCATGAGAGGATTAAAGATGAGGATGATTAGGAGTGGAAATTCAGAAGCTGAGGTTTATGCAACGGACAAGCATGGAACTGAAAGGCGGTATCCCGTGAACATTGCAAATAGGACTTGTGCGTGTAGGAAGTGGCAGGTTACTGGTCTGCCATGTCACCATGCTCTCCACTTCATCTTAAGGTTGAGAGGTGAAGATGTTCAGGTTTCTGAAGCTGGAGATGCTCAGGTTTCTGTAGCTGAAGATGTTCATGTTTCTTTAGCTGGAGATGCTCAGGTTTCTGTAGCTGAAGATGTTCATGCTTCTGCAAAACAAAGGTACGAAATCTACTTTAGATGTAGGTCAACTTGATAGGGGAAATCTAGTTCAGATGTAGCTCAACTTGGCCCTTTGTTTTCTGCAGTACACCCGTGGAGACAACAGGATGGAAGAAGAAGAAGAAAGAGGAAGGCTCCAAGAACATGAAGGACCTGAGGAATTTTGTAGGCTGGCGATGATGGACCTTATGTTTTTTCTGAACTATGGCAATGTAATATTTTGGGCAATGTTTGTGCTCATGATGGACCTCATGTTTTCTGAACTATGAGTATGTACAACTACTGGAATTTGCAATGTAGGAATTTGTAGTTGTGTACATGATGGACCTCATGTTTTTTCCTGCATTTATGTATTGTAATTTGAAATCTATGTTTCTGAACTACTTTAATTTTTAAAGATTTTTTGACAAAGTTTGATTTTTGGGTCAAATTTTGGCCTAGATTAACAAAATATGCGCAAAGTTCAAAACTACTGGGCCAAATAAGCTGAAACTTCCCCACTTTGTCCAATACGTGTATGTAGAATTACTGGAATTTTTTAAGATTTTTTTAAAAAACTTGATTTTTTGGTCCCTTTAGAAAATGATGCCATGGGTAGGCCAAATGGGTCCATTTCTAAACAAGTGGCTTTTTGAACTTTTGAGAAATGATGTGAGTTTTTTATGAGAAGCTTATGTACCAATATTAGGACTCCATGCCAATTTTTAGTAATTTTTGACAACATTTACATATTATTTCATTTTTTTCTCTAAAATAGTAGGAGAAAATGATAAATAAAGATTATTGCATAACAAGTGGTAATGTTAATTCACATTTGTTATTATAAATGTTAAAGGAAGGTGTTGAGTAGTGCTAGATTTTGGTCTGTTGAACACTTATGTCCCTTTAAGTAGTGACTGATTGAGTGGCACCCTCTGAATTTCAGAGACGACTACTGGCACAGCCCTAATTTTCCCTCCCTTTCCTTTTTGTGTGAAGATCATGAGAACTGGTGCTTAGGATGGTGAAGAGCTACAGATTGGTTTCTGGTGGGAATTCTGTGCGCTCAAGCAGAGCATGGACCAATAGAGACAGGGGGAAGCTGCTAAATGGGCTGAGATGACTACTGGCACATCCCTAATTTCCCCCCAAAAAATAACAATGTGTTCTATTTGGCATATGCATGGTTGCTAATAGCCTTACATTTGTGAATAAAATTGTTGCTCCTGCACATACGTTTTCCAGGAAATGATTGAAGCCAAATTATGTCAAGTGCTGAATTTAGCAATGAACTGTTGGATAACATGAATTTGCCACTCCCACTACAAACTAAAAATCATCATTAATTCCATTTTGAACTTCTCACGGAGCAGCTACACGTAAAAGCCTTACAAATATTCTCATTAAAGTTGACTCATGAACATTTGAGAGAAGCACACTATAGTTTGAAGGTATACTCTTTTTCTGAATAAAACTTCTTAATTCCATGTCAGCCTGTAATCTGCCTCCTAAGATCACTTCAGTTCTTGAAGGGCATGATCTGCCACATCCTCGAATTTGACATTGTGATATTGTGATCAACAGTTATGAAAACTGGAAGACTTTCAGCAGCCCTTTGCAACTCATTACCCGTAGGTGGTGAACTTTCTCCTGCATTACACATGAGAAAGAATCTAGTTATGCATAAGAAATAAGTGAAGAGGCAAGTGGCTGCCAAACACAATCAGCTTCACCTAGTAATTTCGGGTATTCCAGCAGGTTAGCTATTGACTTGGCTCCTTTCTCTGTTAAGATACCTTGGCAACACCATCTGCAACAAGATAAGCATTCATGCCTTTCGAATTTGTTAAGAAATTATTTAACATTATGACTGGCATACATATTTGCAAAAGTTTTCATTTAATCATGAGCTTAAGTAAATTCTTATATGTTCAAATTGCTGTCAAAATTAGATTCGATTGGATCTTTTGAATCCTGTGACTATGCCATTATCAAAAGAACATGTTACTGCATCACTAATATATGTGGCATAAGTTTATCGTTCAGCTTGATTAACAGGCACATTGTATCACTGACAGAATTGTATCGTTCCAAAGCAGAAAGTCCAGCTTGATTAACAGGCACATTGTATCACTGAGCTGAACAAACACACTACAACTACTATAACCGAATTGCAAACACATTCTATCTGGTTCCGGAATTCTATTGATTCTGATTACATAACTACTGCAAAATCTCAAAATCTGAACTTGGAATTCCATTGATTCCCATTTACAAATGATAATCCATGATAATACATATGGAATATAAGGGTTCTTCAACTTTGAACCTAGCTCCAACCAAAAGGCAACCAAAATTACCCAAATTACTAGGAATTTAAACTACAGGGACCGCGGCGGCCTCCACCTCCGCTTCGACGGCCGCGAGGTGCTCCCGGGCGCGTTGCCCGCGAGCGAAGGCCACGGCCACGCCGTCGTGGTCCAGCGCAGCCTCGGCTTCGGCACCGGCCGCCCATTCCACGATGTCGACGTAGCGTCGGGCCGCCTGCAGGCGCGCCGACCCGACGGCCGCTAGGGCTTCGCGCCGGGCGCCGGCCTCTACTTCTTCCGCCCATGCGCGGAATTGTTGAGCCCGCTCCTCGTCGGCCCGGCGGGCGGCCTCCGCGTGGGCGCGGGCGGCCTCCGCGTGGGCGTGCTCTTCCTCCATCATGTCGTCCCACTGCCTCCAGATCTCATCCTCGAGGCTGGTGACGGCGGGGACCGGCGCGATGGCGGGGGCCGGCGAGGTGCGGCGCGTCGTTCGGCGGTTGCTGCGGCGCCGCACGCGCAGGACATCGCGCGTAGCCACGGCCGCCGCTGCGCCGCGGGCCGCGATGTGGCGGACGCGAGGGCGAGGGCGAGGACGAGGGCGCACCATGGCGGAACTGCGCGAGGGCGAGGGCGAGGGCGAGGGCGCGCGGCGGAGGACGGAGGGGCGGAGGGAGCTGATGAATTTGAAGCACCACCGTGCATGGGAAAAAGGGGGAAATTATAGCTGAACCACTACTGAGCGACGCCTCGCGTTTGCTGTTGACAACGTGGCCAAAAGGTGGGCATGGGAAAAAGGGGGAAATTATAGCTGAACCACTACCGAGCGACGCCTCGCGTTTGCTGTTGACAACGTGGCCAAAAGGTGGGCCCCACGGCGTACGGAAGGTCAAACGAAGGTCCTGTTCGTTGCTGACGACGTGGCAACGTGGTGGGTCCCACAGATGGGTCAAAGAGACGGCGACCAGACGGCAATTTGCGGTAACGTCGCGCAGTGGTTTATGTCTAATTTTTTCGCAAGCGTTGGTGGCACAGCCAGAATTTTAACAAAATTAGTAGCAGACTTCGAATATCCGAGTCGACTAGTGGCACAGCCATCATTGTCCCTACAATTAATAGCCATGCTTCCTTGACTATCGCTTTGGACTTGTCAACGGCTGTACTGGTGCTCTCATTCTTTGTGATAGGCTGATCGAACTTAGAACGTACTCGACTTTGTATAGCGCCAGGCCACAAAGTCGTCCATCAACTCGACATTCAGCGGAATTTGGAGTATCCTGTGCACGTCCAGAGTATTGAAACTCCTCGTCCCATGTTCCAATGTGTGGATCAATTAGCTCTTCCACCTTTGTGACCTTCCGAGTGCAACTGGATGGGATCCACGGGTCCTCCCAGATATCAATGTTCGCTCCTATTCCCCCCTCACCAAATGCACCCGCGCCGAAAAGTTTGAATTCCTGCAAAAAGACTTTGCCATGTAAATGAAGACTCCTTAGGTCCAACCTTTAACAAATTACTATCTGGATAGTACTTTGTGGTAAGAACACGAGCGCACAAAGAGTCCGGGTCCGAGATTAGCCTCCACACTGCTTTGCTAAGACAGCAAGATTAAAGCTGTGTAGGTCCCTAAATCCCATACCTCCCTTCTTTTTTGGGATGCACATTTTTCACCACGCAAACCAATGCACGCGCTTGTTCGACTCATTATCGCCCCACCAAAATCTTGCAATTTCATCAATGATCCCCTTACATATATCCCTTTCGTCAGTTTTTAAAACTGACATAGCATAGCATGCATGGAATAGCCTGTGCCACTTCCTTTAAGAAGTATTTCTTTTCCTCCAGCGATAACATTTTCTTTCCACCCCTTCAATCTCTGGCTCATTCGGTCGTGTAGATGTTGAAAAGAGTCTTCTGTCTGCCCCTACCATCGTTGGCAGACTAAGGTACTTATCCGAGAGAGCCTCCATCGCAATGTCCAGTACAATGCCAATATCAGCCCGAGTTTGAACTGCCGTATTCGGGCTGAACATTGCTCAAATATCAGTCCAAAACCTGCTCAGCGCCTAGCATTTCCCATGTCCGCTCATAAGAATGAGAGTCGTCAGCAAACAATAGATGGGAAATAGATGGAGCCTTTCTGTAGACACAAACCCCTCCCATGTTGCCAACTTCTTCTTCATGAATAAAAAGGCTGGGAAATCCTTCCGAGCACAACAAGAATAGGTAGGGGGAGAGGGGATCCCCTTGCCGTAATCCTCTTGATGGGTCAAAAGCGTTTGTCTCGTGTGAATTGAAGCGAACTGTGTACCGAGCAGACATGACACACTCCATTATCAGATTAACCCAACCTTCATCAAAATCCCAGCCGCAACATCATACTCTTCAAAAATCTCCATTCAACACGATCATAGGCCTTGTGCATATCCAGCTTCACGGCACACATACCTTTCTTCCCTTTATTGTTCTTCTTTATCGCATGGAAGCACTCATAAGCAACTAATACATTATCTGTTATTAATCTCTCAGGGACAAAAGCACTTTGCATTGGCGGCGTTACCTTAGGGAGGATCTGTTTGGGCCTGTTGGCCAACATCTTCGATATTATCTTATAAACCACATTACATAAAATGATGGCCAAAATTGCATAATTGTCTCGAGGCCTTCCACCTTCGGTATAAGTACTATGGTAGTATCATTTGAACCCATCGGTATTTTACAAGTGTTCACTGCTTCTAAGACCTCCTTTGCCAGTTCATCCCCCACAATATGCGAGAATCTTTTAAAGAATATTTGCATGCAGCCCATCCGGCCTAGGGGGCCTTCATATCCCCCATATGAAAAAGGGTCTTCTTAACTTCCTCTGCAGTATAGGGCATGGTCAAAACCGAGTTCATCCCCATTGTAACTCGTGGTCGCACCTTTTCAATTAGAGCTGGGTCCGGGTCACCAGTCTTTGCACAAAACATGCCACTAAAATAATTAGCAGTTAATGGACTTAAATTCTCGTTACCTTCCTGCCAATCCCTATTATTGTCTTTTAGCCGCTTAATAAGGTTTTTCTTTCGACGCGTAGATGCAAAGTTGTGGAAGTAGGCTGTGTTACGGTCGCCATGCCGTAACGAGTTCACCCTACCCCGTTGAAGCCAATAAATTTCCTGTTGCTTTAGAGGATTTTCAATCAAGACTGATAACTCCTGCCTTGACGTGCTCTGTGGTGTGATCGGTTCTCGCATGACCACTTCCAAATCCCACTGCATAGCCCGGAGGCGTGCACGGGGCCCCTTCAGCACCTTACGATCCCACGTGTGAAGATCATGGTCTACCGATGCCAGCTTAGCTGCCGCAATTGGGGCATCGCCACGGCCGACTTCCCGTTCCCATGCTGCTTTCATCACCTCCTCCACAGTTTCTTCACTCAGCTAGCATGCTTCGAACTTCTGTCCTGCATGGCCCTGCGTGGCCGCAACTCCTGCAAGGTGGCACATGTTAAGTAGGATCGGTCAGTGTGCCATCTCCAAGTTTACCAAACCCACAAAGGGGTGCATAGTACTCCATCGCTCATTACACACAGCTCGGTCAAGGCATTCTCGTATACCTCCTCGGTACCATGTAAATAGTTCACCTTCATACCCGACATCTTCAAGGGACTAATCATCTAGTGCATCTTGGAAAGCTTGCATCCGAGGCATAGGGCGTGGGTTACCCCTCCCCTAATTTTTTCCATGGAGGACAAAATTCTATTAAAGTCACTATCATAACCCAGGCCATGTCAACTTGTTGACGTACATTCCAGATGTTTTCCCAAGTCTGATATTTGTGATCCCAACTCGGCTCTAAAGGATCAAGATGTCAGCGTAGAGGAGATAAATGAATAGTTTTCAACCAATTTTAAAACTCTCTTGCAATATTACAGAACTAAAAGATTATCTAAAGCAAGAGCTATATGAGCACCGCTAAATTCTAGTATACCACAAGCACAACAATAATACTAGGGAACTAAAGCTTACGGAAATAAAGAGAGGAACGAAGTAACCAAAGGAGACACAATGATTTGTTGCCAAAGTTCGGATCTTTGGGAGAATCATACATCTCTATTTGGGAGCTCGATCATTTTGATCAAAAGCCGGCTTTCTCTCAAGTCTTTATCCTTTGAGGACGCACTTTGCATCTTCTAGGTGATCCTTCCCTTGACGGAAGTGGATTCCAACCTTCACAAATTTCTTGAGCTCACCACAACTTGAGTGCAGGCAATGAATTAGCAAAGAGTTTTACGTGGATAGGAGAGTGGAGGTTTAAATAGCACACTCACAAAAACTAGCCATTGGCTGGAAAAACAGCTATAGGGAGTATTCGGGTTTACACCCGGAGTATCCGAGATTGATACTTCAAATCACTAAAATCTAGAAAATATGATATACAAAGATGCCTTGCCGCTTCTTCTTTTCAACTTTTTATGGGTCGCCAATGCCGGTTAGACTCCACTTGTGGGGACTAAACCTGTTCATATACTCGATATATACATTAATCCTTTAATGAATTGTCATTAATCACCAAAACCCATATAGGGGGGCCTAGATGTACTTTCAGGATCTTCGTAGATCCTTGTTAACCTCCAAGATTTACCATTCTCCCCTATTACGACCACGTCAATATACTCAGCTGCCATGGACTAGAAGTAGATCCTAGCCTCCTGCTTCTGAATCAATAGTGGACCACCACTCCGAGCATCTGTACTCGATGCCACCACCATGTGATCCATCTTTAATTT
Source organism: Stipa capillata (assembly GCA_019208055.1). Classification (NCBI taxonomy): domain Eukaryota; kingdom Viridiplantae; phylum Streptophyta; class Magnoliopsida; order Poales; family Poaceae; genus Stipa; species Stipa capillata. The sequence continues at coordinate 28,136 of JAGXJF010003326.1, forward strand.
CCTTCAAAGAGTTGCTGACCTAGCATAGTCTAGACATCTTTTAGACAGGAAAAACACATCCAGGTTGTGTTGCCTCTGGACATCTAGAAGAGAGTGAACTACCGGGGCGTTGCGGAGACCCCGGTATTTCCAAATTATAACTTTCATGGTGGTTGACAGTCCTCCTTGTAGAAGGCTATTGATCTTGCATCATTGTCCTTATCAGTGTTGCGTAATCCCTTCCTCTAGCGCAGAGAGCCCTGCAATTCCGCACTTGTGGTTGGTTTGCTTTGATCCTCCACTAGCCCCTGTGTCTGCACATCAAATTTGCCAACCAACTACAATACCTTCCTCGATGAGCGGTCAGCAAAACGTTTAGGGTCATCAGGAATTTCAGTCAGTGCCAAGTGCTTGTGATGGGCTTGTCCCTATCAATCATAGCCAAATCTTTTGTTCTAGACGGGTTTATGATAGTGTTTTAAAGTTCTAGGTTATCAAAGCCCTCCTCTGTATACCCGTCCTGGCCCTCATCTCCCCGGTATCCAGTAGATCTGCCACCACCTCGCTTTCCTCCAACACCCTCGCCTTGACCACAATTAGCATCATTTTGTCCCCGCCATGGGGTTCTGCCACCAATCAGTCACTAGACTAAAATTTTGATTCATCATGTTCACTAGTCCCGCGTTCCTTGTCCATGTGCCCTAGGATGCCATACACACAACAAAACCTCAGAACCTTCTCATATAGTACCCAGAATGAATCACGTCCAACATCATGCTTCCTCCTTACCGAAACAACACGAGAAAGTGCCTTACGAACATCAAGACGTACTCATACCCACATGAAATTACCACCTCAACCCATTCAGGGCTCCACTTCCACCTTGATTACCTGGCCTACCTGCTCAGCAAGCTACCACCCAACACTCTTATTCAGGTAGGCTCCCGGCAAGTCATGTAGTTGGGTCTAGACTGGCAAACAAAACAATCCGTGTTCGACGGTTTAGTGAATCTGTCATAGTCCTCTAGTATCACAATAGAGTCGTGGAAAATCCACTGTACCTCCTCCAAAACTCTCTTCCAATCCCCCAAATAGAAGATATGCACGATAAACAACTAGTCTCCAATAGGATAGAACTTTGGATCACGTGCCAAACTCCAAGCAATTATCATATTAGCAAAAAATGCCGCATTGCTGAAGGGATTCGTCATGTTTACCTAGCAATCGCCACCCACTTTGTACCTTCTTTTAGAGATTCAAAAATTTCCACCAGATCAACATCATATAGTTAATTGTCATCGAGATCTAGATCCGCAACAAGTCAACGATCGGCAAATCCCGCTGCCCGCTCGAAGATCCACCCTCCATGGCCTAGCATGCATCAGACATCACCGGCAGTCTCGGTTTCCTATCGCTAGTCGCCAAAACCAATCTGAGAGCCTAACAACAAATACCCACCAAGGCTAGGCAACAGTGCAAGGACTACCCCTTAATCAGCCCAAGTAGGTGTTGTAGACGGGATGTGGAGTGATCGAAATCAGAGACGAATGCAACGTCAGAAGGATCCAACGAGAGGCTGAAACCCTAGTTGCCAAGGACAGGGGGATTTTGTGGTTATACAATCTTCTGCTTTATTACAAGCCAAGCCTTAATCCCATGGAACAACATATCATTGAGGCTATGCTCAATCCCTTTAAACGCATGGATCAACAGCAGTGAGCCACCGGACTCAACTTGGATTGTACAAAGACCGATTCACTTGATGCTTTACATACATGATTTGGCTTCGGTGTGTAACACATTCCATGCAAGGGCGGGCTATCTGCCTGGCTCCTGCTCCCATCGCCTCGCCAATGCGGTCACGAGTCACGAAGCCCCATCTATCCTACCACCCATGGCATCAAAGCTTCCGTCTACACCCTCTTCTCGCTTTCTGCACCTCCTTCACCTTTTTCCTGAGCAAGGAAAGCTTTAGCATGCTTCCCATCTGACCATCTCCTACCCAACATTACCTTTTCTCGGGCATCCCACCAGCAACGTAGCAGCGATACGCACATCATTTTCCTTTCCCTACTTTCCTTGAAAATACAAGTGAGCATCTCCTTGGCATTACGGTAGTCAAGCAACTCGATACGGTACTACTCTAGGCCCATCTCTTGCAAAATTTCCCTCACCCATGGACATTTGCGCTTCAGAGAAATGTGTTCACCACCTTCATCAAGCTCCATCATATCTCGAGAGAGTATCCAGTAATACCACCTGTTAGGTGATATCGTGATATCATCACATGGTATCATCTCTAAAAAATCATGAAAAATTTCAGAAAAAAGATTGGCATTACATACATATCTAAAATTCTATGAAATTTCAAATGTAAATTTGGCTCACAGACTAAGAAACTGAAGTGACCCCACACACCACTGCATGGTGTAGTGTGCTAGTCTTTGATATAATACTAATGAAGGCCTCTTTGATTAATAGTACATGCATCAGAGTAATACAATAGAAGCATTGATGGTCCAACCACTATATTATTACAAGCAAAAGACATACCAATGATTTCAACTAGTGAAAGTACAATACCACAAGTTCTGCAAAATAGTAAGGACTGAAAGTAATTAACAGAGAGATAGAAGTGCTATAGCTACATTATTTTGCTATTCTATATTAAACTTCTACTGGTTGGATTCTATGTTGTCTTGTTGGTCGATATAATAATCGACTCCTTCGATCCCTTCTACCAAGTTTAGCTTTTTTTTCCTCCTGGGGTTCGACATCTTTGAACTCAGATTCTATTAACTTAGAGCCTAAGAAAGGAGACTTTATGTATGATGAGTATAGATGGTACTCAACAAGTTCATGATTAGCAACAAGTGTTTGATATGCCCTCAAGGAACTAATGCATTTTCCAATAATATTTCTAGAATAAAAGTCAGGTTTTAACTTAAACAATATTCTATGTTTAGAAGGCTTCACGAGTTGTTAGAAGCTCCGATGGTTCCTTTCTCGCCATGTTTGCAGTTCATACCCAAAACATGGAATAACAATGCCACACTTCAATATATTCTGTGAAGGTGTGAGAGTCTGAACTTAACTTCCAGACCCCCTTTGTGTATCTTCATCAGTCCAAGATCAAGCTGATGAACACAGTCGATATGATAACATTGCCCTATCAATTTATTACAACATAGTCTTGATGAAATAGATGCCACATGGCTTAACAAAATATTCAGTCACATGACCATTACAGAGAATAAAGTAGAGAAAAATAAAGGATAAACTGGAAGGCTCCATCTCAGCCACAGGCAGTTGACGGAGTCAACACGACTTCGCTCCTCGAGATCATCGTAGTAGTCGCTGTCGACGTCTTCACTAGCATAGTCCTTTGTCCATCATCGTAATGAAACATGTTGATGAGTACTTCTCATACTCAGCATGCTCCCTCGTAGGGAAACATCTAAACCAATGTATATGAGGCTGCAAAGGAAGGTTGTATGGCTATTTTGCTTAAAAGCATTTTGGGGTTATAGATACTACGATAATTTCAAAGGTGGCTTTGATATAAAATATGTTTTTATTTCAGGGGTTTCACATCTATGTGAGGGTCCACGACCAACACATGCGAGTAAGGCATCCAGCTTAAACTCGACCATATGTTCCAACCACCTATTCACATTTCCAGAACTGGGGTAGAGGGAAATAGCAAGGGGGAGAAGGACATGTCTTTTTATCAAGAATGAGTTATGTGACATCTATGACCGTGGATATGGCTAATCAATTAGTTTAACACTCTGCAGAAGTTGTGCACTTTACCCACACGACACAATCTCATCTTATTGCCACTGGCCGTCGCCAGCGTAGTACACACCCATCGGTGTACCGGCAAGGAGATTATGACGAGGCCTTTTAGCTAATCTCCTCCCAATGCGACATGCCCACCAGGTCTGACACGGAGTTGTTAGTACGTCCCCATCCTCCGGCCTTCCATCTGTGCTGAGGTCCTCGTAGTTACATCCACCCTTCTGCGGTACGATGATATCGACACCAAAACTCGACTAACCTACTCAACCAAGTCAGTGTCCAAATAGCATGTGATCGTACTGTTTTCACACTTCTCAAAATCATGACTTTGACCTTATTCTATACGGACGACCGATGGTTTCCTCAACTCATGAAGAATGGCCATCTGCTCCTTCAACTCATGATTCAGCTGTTGCCCGCACCTTTTAGATGGTAAGTTTCACCCAGAGTAGAAAAGAAAAAATAGAGAGGGAGGAAACAACAATGGGCACCTGGCCCTAGCTCAGCGAGCTCAACAAGGTTTCAATAATCATAACAATGATCCAAAGATCGTTCCTCCGACGAGGCAAGATAAAAGCATCTTAGGGATAATTAAGCATGGCATCTATTTTGGAATGTTAAATAATCTACTTAGGGTAACAGGTAAAACGGCAACAAGCAGATATAGGTAAATGTGTGTCAATCGACACACTAGCTACGGGAATACATCATGCATGTTTATAAATGACAAAATATAATAACTTTAAATATAATAGGATCAACGTGATCAAGAAAGAGGGGGCATGCCTTCGTTGTCGGATTGTTGTTCTTGGCAATCAGGTCTGACGTTGTCGGTGTCGCTCCCTAATCGTCGTAATGGAAAATAAAGCGAACAAAAAATAAATAACCATTCCAAAATAAAAATCCAACTGTAAAAGATAGATGGGAATCGACGACATATAGAGTGTGTGGAAGATCGGAATAGAGTTTTAACCCTAAGACGGTTCTTAATTTGGGGTCTCCTAAAGAGGGGTCATAACCATGTAATGGTAAATAAATAAATAAAATATTAGATTAACTGCTTATTTAATACTAGCAACATGGCACATTAATAATAAGATAAAAATAATGTTTTTATTATTTCTTACATTAATAGAAAAATATTTATCATAAATATTTAATTAATAAAATTATCTATTAGTGAAATAAAGTCTAACCATGCTAATATGTCATATAAAAATGATATAATGTCCTAAGCATGAAACTAATACAAGGCATGTCATGGTTGTGTGTGGAAAATAGAATTAATAGTATGCATGCACTTTTGGGCATTACTTATCCTCTTCTAAATTCTTAACTCATCTTTCTCTCTTCTACTTCTACCTTGAGCAATCCCTGAAGCATGTCTTCTAGGTTCTGAAGTCCTGCTTCTTTAGGCTTTGCCTCCTCCTCCTAGCTCCTGAGCTTGGCGTTCTTTTCCTTATAGTAGTTCTCCTTTTGCTACTACTGCTGATAGAAGAGACTTGGTGGGATATGAAGAAGGACTGACTTGACGCCTTCTATTTATAGTCTTTGAACATGTTCTATGTGGATGCCACCACATTTGGTGACTCATGGCCAGGCTCCATATACAAACCTTGTAGAAGTAGGATTTGTGTGGCCTCCCCTGGCCTGGTGAGGAAAATAAATCCTTTGAGCGATCGAGAGTTTCCCTAGAGAAAAATAAGGAAATGTCAATACTCAGTGTGGGAAAATTTCATAAGTTGTTTAAATTGCACACTAGAATCCTGGAGGATGAAATCCAAAGGGAAATTATGACCTCACCATTGATACACCACTGTTTCTTGCCTCAAATTTCCTAGAGAAGAGTCTAAGTATGACATGTTGAGAAACCCTTAGGTAAATAGAGACAATGATCAAGCATGTATTCTAGTTAGGGTATTCTAACTCTATCTTTGTACAAAATGCTTGGTTGTTGTCTGGATCCTTACAGAGGAGATCTCCCATTGAAGAAACTTCCGATCCACCCGAGGTTCTCAACTTGGCTTTGCTTGAGGTCAGAACGTGGGGGTGTGTTGAAGCATGATATTTCCCACATTTAACCCTCGAGAATCTCATAAAAGACAAGGTAATATGATCTTTTACAAACTAACGTCTATATTAACCTATTTCCACAAATTTTGACTTGTTAACTTGTTTTCCAAAAAGTAAACAAATTTCTCCCAAAAATGCCAAAAATATAATAAAGATGAATATCTCCGTCAAGAGGACCAATTCCAGACCCATCGACCGTTGCAAAAGATTATCCGCGGAAGCACCATCACCTGTTGCTGGACATCAGGGGGGGGGGAGGGGAGGGGGGAAGGCGCCAACCTTTCTTTGAGGTAGGACGGCCGGCCCTGCCCCATAGGCCGGCCAACCCTAGCCCAGAGGCTGGCTGGCCCTGACCTGGAGGTTGGCCCGCCCACCAAAAATGCATGAGGAACTTTTCTTTTCACCCGGGGAGACTTCATGCGCGCCAAGATTCTTCTCGGGAGAGTCGGTCGTGTCTCCAACGTTCGCGCCATCTGTGGACGAAGCTCAGCCGTTGATTGAAGATCGGCCCAACAAGACTAGGTCAGCCGGCCCTGTCGCAGATCCTGCCATGTGGAGAGGATCGGCCGACCCTCCTAAGGTCGGCCGGCCTATAAAAACCTCCCCCTCCTCATTTCAAAACCACCACTTCATTCCCTTCTCTTCTTCAAGGTGCCACCTCGCTTGTAGCTCTAGGTAGAGTAGTGTAGGTGACACCGAGTTGCAAAGTAGCTAAGAGGAAGAGTCAGCCCATGAGCCAAAGTTCCGGGGAATTTCCTTCGGCAACTCAGCACGTATCCAGTTCGTGTATCCTTCATACTTTTGTATGAATATTTCAATACTAGTATAGTGGTCATTAATTATATTTATTTCTCAAGTTATTTCCGCATTCTTTTCTCTGTTGGATAGTTGTTAAAGTTAGGACCTGGGAGTAGGGTAATCATTCCCTTTGGTAGGTGTACCAATGGATTAGTCGGGTTTAAACTACTAGGACTGAAAAGTATAGCCTAGGGGCTAGCTTACTAGTGTTCGGAATTTGGTTAACGGAGGGGATAACCCATGAAAAGGCTCTCCTTTTACCTAGAACCTACCACTACAACAATCCTATTGAGATAATAGCTTTAAGTGTAGCCAAACTCTATCCTCGCTTTAGTTAGGGCCCAACTATAGGGGGAACATCGCGAGTGTCTTCCGAGACTTACGTCCAGCTACACCTCTAATTGTTAGGGTTAGTCAGTGACAGCGCCTAACCCTGATACCGGTATTCTGGAGTGATTGAATCTTGACCTAGCAACTGCTTGATAACTAAAATACTAAAAACCACTAGTAAGGTGCCCGTGCATTACAACGGGACAAAAGAGAGATGTCTAAAGATGTTGATAAAACGGTCTCTATTTTGTGAACATGTGTTTTAAAAGTGACACGTGTACTCTTCTTCGCAATAATCACCAGCGTCTTTCTCTCACTTCATCCCCTCTCTGGCAATCACCTACGTTTCTCCCTTTCTCTCTTTGTCATCCCCCCCAACTTTGCCTCTAACTTTTTCATTTGTTTAATCTGCCGTGACCTTGATCCAATCCCCATCACTCTACTGTTATGTGCGTGCATTCTCCAACTTGGGTAGATCTCTCACCAGCGGCTTTCTCTCACTTCATCCCCTCTCTGGCAATCACCTATGTTTCTCCCTTCCTCTCTTTGTCATCCCCTCAACTTTGCCTCTAACTTTGTCATTTCTTCAATCTACCGTCACCTTGATCCAATCCTCGTCACTCTACTGTTATGTGCGTGCATTCTCCAACTTGGGTAGATATCTGCCACGTTTCTCATTGCCTCCAGCTATAACACTCCAAAATTAATTAAAGAAAGGCCAGAGTTATTAAAAAGCGAGGTTGATCGAATATCCATAATGGATGGATAAATTTGAAATTTTAAACCAAGCCTTAGATGCAAGATTCGAGGTCATGGTTGTGTTCATCTCATTGAATCGATTAGGATAGACTATAAGTTTGTTCAAATCGGAGTCTGAACGAATTTTGTAGAGTCCAATCAATATAGACCGTCAGATTTCACTTATCTCCTAATTCAATTCAATTTTGAAAACGAAAACAATAAAACTCATCCCAACCTGTGCTCTCTCTCCTCTCATCTCACCCTCCTTCCAAGCTGCTGCCACCACCTTTCCGTGCCGCCACCGCCATGCGCCACCATTGGTAGAGCCATAGCTATACTTACACCTCTCAACAAAACCGTAAATCAAGCTTCTCGACAAAATTTGGGTCACTTATCTTTTCTGATCTCTCGCTGTTTTTTTATCTTTAATTCCATATATCAAAATCAAGTAAATGAATACATTAAGAATATCTAAAGAGAATTCTAACAACTTTTATGTTGAGCCCAGATTTTAATTGTACCATTAAGACCACTTAATCAAGCTCGACAAATCTTAGCTCTAGAAAAAAACATAGCAGTAATAGAATTTTGGACATAACTTTTAAAATCACAACTCCGATTTGGGCAAACTCGGTGCCATTGTAAAGCTTATGATTAAGCCTATGACTTCCCAATTGTGTCAATTTGGAATTAGGCACAGTTTGTTTATAGTTTTTGAATTAAGCTCGCCATTCTGAATTTTAAAACCCTAGATCAAATACCGAGAACAACTTCTTCCAATTTCATCCATCAGTTCTCATATACAGATTAATTAGAGACTACCTTTTGCAGCACAAACCTCAAATTTTACACGAATTCGTCGAATTTGACTAAAATCCAGAAATTCTCCTTCTTCATCTCTTCTTCTTCTTCTTTTTCCTTCTTCTTCCTTCTCATTCATCTTTCCCTCCTTCCCTTTCCTTCTCTTCTCCTTCCCCCAACCGAGCTCCTCTTCGTCCCCTTAACTAGCGGCTAGGGCAACCCGGCTAAGAGGGGAGGCGGCTCGGCCGGGGCGGCGGCAACTTCTTCTTCTTCTTCTTCTTCTCATTCCTTCTTCATTATCCTCCTCCTTCCCCTCCTTCCCTCCCCTTCTCTTCTCCTTCCCCAAACCAAGCTCCTCTTCCTCCCCTTGGTCAGCGGCTAGGGCAAGCCGGCTAGGAGGGGACGTGGGTGAGGTGAGAGGAGAGAGACCACGGGTTGGGGTAGGTTTTATTTTTTTTGTCAAAATTAGAGTTGGATTCGAAGTTAGTTACAGAAAAGAGATTTGTGCAAGTTAGTTGAGAAAAATGAGGGATATACTACACCATCACCACCAACTGCTCGCTAGGAGGGGAGGTGGCTCAGCCGGGGCAGTGGTGCACGGCGGTGGAAGCATGGCAAGGGGCAGCGGCAGCTTCTTCCTTCCTTCTTCTTCTTTCCTCCTTCTTCCTTCTCCCTCCCCAGCATAGCTCCTTTTCCTCGCCTTGGCCGGCAGCTAGGGCAGCCTGGCTAGGAGGGGAGGTGGCGACTGGCTGTGATGCATGGAGGTGACGGCGGTGGCTTCTTCCTCCCTTCTTCTTCTTCTTCTTCTTCTTCTTCTTCTTCCATCTCCTCCTCCTCCATTCCCTCCTTCCCTTCTCTTCTCGTTCCCCGACCGAGCTCCTCTTCCTCCCCTTGGCCAGTGGCTAGGGCAGCCCAGCTGGGAGGGGAGGCCAGTGAGACGAGAGGAGAGAGAGTACAGAGTTGGACTAGGAGTTTGTTAGATAAGAGATTAGAGAAGAGAGATTTGTGTGAGTTAGTTGAGAAAAGGGAGAAGTTAGGAGTTAGTTAGAGAAGAGAGATTTGTGTGAGTTAGTTGAGAAAAAGGGGGAAGTTAGGAGTTAGTTAGAGAAGAGATTAGAGAAGAGAGATTTGTGTGAGTTAGTTGAGAAAAAGGGGGAAGTTAGGAGTTAGTTAGAGAAGAGATTAGAGAAGAGAGATTTGTGTGAGTTAGTTGAGAAAAACGGGAGACGATAGGAGTTAGTTGGAGAAAAAGGGGGGAAATTAGGAGTTAGTTAGAGAAGAGATTAGATAAGAGAGACCTGTGTGAGTTAGTTGAGAAAAATAGGGGACGATAGGAGTTAGTTAGAAAGAAGAGATTTGTGTGAGTTAGTCGAGAAAAATAGGAGAAGTTAGGAGTTAGTTAGAGAATAGATTAGAGGAGAGCGATTTGTGTAAGTTAGTTGAGAAAAATGGGGGATGTTAGGAGTGAGTTAGAGAAGAGATTTGTATGAGTTAGTCGAGAAAAATATGGGAAGTTAGAAGTTAGTTAGAGAAGGAAGATTTATGCGAGTTAGTTGAGAAAAACAGGGACGCGTATTACAAAAATGTCACTGTCTCAATCCTGACCATTAACGAGTGATCGGATGATCTATAGGAGAGTGATGTACCATCACCAACACCACTAACTCACATTTAATATATAATAATGGACTATTAAAATGAATTATTTCTTACCTACCTGTTACTAAAATCTGGCTAGCTACATACTGTCTTACATGTTACTTATGTAGATTGGTAACCTCTCTACCTGGTGGTCAACTATCCTTATCTATCTATTTAAGAACTGTCATTTCAAAGTGATGGAGGATTGGATATATATACACAATATTGGTAATCTAATAACTCTACTCAGACCTATTTGCTTCCCATGGATTCGATAATACCTTGGAATACTTCTGAGGTGAAATGCTACAACAATTTTTCCGTGCGCTTATGGATATACAATATCTGTAGGCCATAAGAATGGCCAACACGCCACACAAAATATGTACCCCCACACAGATGATCTAAACATGTTGGTGAGAAGCTTTGTTGTTATCTCTACAAAAGCAACAAAGTCAAGGCAGAGTTCCCGAACCAAGTTAGTTATATGGCCACGTTTCGCCAAATCACCCAAGCCTCTACTATTCCAACATAGTCCTTTCATTGCTTAACCTTGGAGGAGTTTTTCTTTGAGATTGGCCTATTTAGAATTACTAGGTGCAAGGACCTCCCTCACCATACCGGTAGCTACACTATCGTAGATTCAGAGCCACTATTTTCAAACTCCTCCTACAAGTCATCACATAAGAAATTGAGCTTGCTCACCTCAAGACATTTCGAGGTTCATGAAGAGTGTCCGTCTGCCTTCTCCCACTAGCACCCTTAGCGTGGAAATGTGCTGCTAGGTGGTCAACTTATATATATCAAAGATGTGTAAAAGACTTATCTACTTCCCACATGCCCACATAGAGAATAGTAGAGGCAGCATGATCATCATTTACGTCTAAAATAGTCGTACCATTAAACACGGACGTACCTGTGATGTCTTCTAGATTCTTTAACTTGGCACACAACATCGTACACTCCAAACTGTCAAGGTCCCCGTTAGGCTAGTTGCACAGCCGGCTGCTCCAGTGGGATGAACTGCATGGCTGCCCAGGCATCACGACAGTAGCACCCTTTCCTACCGTGACAGGAGAAGTGCGTGGTGCCGTAACATCTACCGGCGTCCCGCCCGCACCCGTGATCTCCAGCACAGGCATATCCTAAGTGATGCTGATGATGTCTATGGCAGCAGCCATAGCCAGCTTCACGGCAGTCTCCATGGCCGCATAATCAGTCCTATCTGTTGTTGCCACCGCTTGTGCCGTGGCTGTCATTGCCATGTGAGCTGCTGCCGCAACAGCTGCCATGATGGCTGTTGGGGGCTCAGTAGTGCTCGCGCCAGGTGTGACAGTGACTGCCTCCACAGCGGCAAGGCCCTCAATAGCTGTGGCAACTGCCATGTTGTCATGGCAGACGCTGCTCCCATCATGGCGGAATGCACAATAACCGCGGTAGATGTCATGTCGTTGCTACCTAAAGGGGTAGCCAGTGCGCCCTTCAGCAGGAGGTCTGCCTCTAGCCGCAGCCAAACATGCCACAAGCACCACCTCATAACCATCTGCCGTGGCAAGTGCCACACTGAATCATCGTGGTCTGCCGCATCTCGAGCCTCTAGAGGCAACACAACACCCTAGCAGCCCACTGCAACACACGCAACGGCCAGGGGCAGCGTTGGCAGCCCGCTGACCATCACCATGGTAGGTACGAGGCTGCTCATCACTGCTGTGGCAGCCACTGTAACAATCCCTCCCTTGGGTTGTTCCTGTAATGCTGCACCACATGCGGCGATCTTGAGCTACACAATGTTGAGCTGTCTGGCCAGAGATCCTGTCTCCTTCTTATGTATGTCAGTCGTCATGTCGGAGGGCGAATCACTTTTTGCCACTTGGGGTCGCGATCATTCATCGGAGTGTCCCCACTACCATCCAGCCTGGCATTGTCGCCATCGCCCATGAAATCACCATCTTCCATATCCTCCTCCTGGCCATCATTTGGTGTTTTGACTTTGAAGAAAATTTCATACACCTTCCGACTGACCACAATCTCTATACCATATGTAGGGATCGTCCCTGCTTCCAAAACCGCAACATGCATGTGCACAATGTCCTGCCATCGTGTGGATACCTTGTCAACCACCACCATGATACCTATGATTGAATCAATAATGCACAGACTGAGGTAGTCCCTAATCACATAGGGCACCCCATAGAAATCAACCCAAACTTTCTCAAGTTGCCCTTGGCCTCAATTTTCCGCACAAATTCCTCAGTCTGCCAAACAGTCCCATAAGCCTTTGACCATTCTCCCCAATTGTTATCAACTGGGAAAGCTTGACCTTGGACGAAAAATGAGCAATATGTGGCCCAGGTCCATGTTCATTAAGTTCCCAATCAAATGGAACTAGTAATACCTGCTTAAGCTTGGCAACCATTTGATTATGCGTCATCTGACCTTTCAGCACCTGGACAAACCAATTTTGCCAGAGTCCAAAGCAACTCGCGATTCAATTGACAATGGGATGAGAAAAAAATCCCAGACCATAAGTACCGTATCCATAGAGACTAGCCACAGGTTCAACATTCGCAAAATTAGGCAATTTGGTGCTAAGTGATTAAGGCTCTCACAAATGTCACAGGGCACTTTAATCGGACAGTCCGTGACCTAATGCCCTTTCAGCTTGCAGCGGAAGCAATCACCTGTTCATGAGTGCCGGTGACCTTGTAGCAATCACCCAGTTGGCTAGCGGACTACCTCGAGCCCCTTCTGGGGCATCCCACTCGTCCGCTGATCCTTAGGACGTCCCCGACCAGCCTTGCCACCATAGCCACCATTCCCTCTGCTAGCTCCCACGTGGAAATCCATCGATCACATGACATCGGCGTAGGTTTTTTTTTCCGGCTATGGTTGCATTGCTTCTCCCAGAGGTACATGAAAATACCCTTTAGGGATCGGGAGCGTGCGTGTGAAGGTTCCGTGGGCCGCTCCAGCTGATCCAAACATGATGCATGGCTAGGCCCGGCACCAATGCAGCCTGCGGCCCAATCTCCTGGCGTGGACCAGTGCTCGAACCCAGTTGTGGTGTTCAAATTCCCAACAAACGCGGATCATGAATCGCGTTGGCCAAGTAGTTGCCGAAACTGGCTGTCGAAATCTCCCTCATCAGCGGCAATGGCCCCCCCCCCATGGGGAGCACTGGACTTGTTGGCTTTCTGCTCGAAAGGACCTTCCCTTCTTCTACGAACACACCACCGTACATCCCTCCTAAGCATCACCAACGAAGGGAGGACCCACAACAACGACATGCCACGCTGCTAGACTGTACAACAGGTTCGAACGCCATGATGACATAGAAATCTCGTTAGAACTGGAGTTGTTGTCATTGCCATCGGTGGCCAGCACCCAGAACCGCCTAGCAATAGGTGATGACCAGCAAGTGCACCGGATCACCGTAGTACCTTTCGCAGGAAGTACTTAGCCTGAGATATCAAACCAGAGAGCAAAGGATGGCTCTTACCTTTCTTGTAAATACACTTGTCACCAAGTGTAGTTCCACTTGCACACTAGTTTATTATAATATTGCTAGAATAATAAACTAAACTACGAAGACAAGCAAACTAGTTAGTAAAAACTAAAAGTAAAGAGAGAAGAATGCAATTTTAAGATTAAAAATGAAAGATAGTATCTAGGCTTTCGGTTTCACTAATACTAGCTAGGTGCAAAAATAATACTATATTAATTATGCAGGCGGTTTCTCTTGAATAGCCGTACTCCTCCTATCTCGGTATTGCACAACTTTATTATCCACTTTCCAATATTGGTTAATCCTGTAACTCGTAAAAGATATTAAGGCCATCAAGACCAGAACAAAGCTTCTTAAGCTCTATGGATAACCGTTACTCCTTAGATGCAATGTGCTCCTCTCAAGATACCAAGGTGATGTAACTCCCAAGGTCTAGTGGATTCACACATACACCTATCTACTCCGTGTGCGGTCTCATGGGTAGATGTCTCTAACCCAACCGATGGATTTAATATCTACAATCACTAAGATAAATAACATGAAGAGACCATGCATAATGAAGTAATTGAAAGCACTAATTATTCATACTAATCACATCTCAACCTAGAGCCGAATCAATCACTGAAACATATATAAAGTATGACAATGAATCATAGGAAAACAATTCATTGTTTTTACCACCATGTTTAATCATACAAACATAGTAGCTAATGGAGGAGAGGGAGATGGAGAAAAAGTTGTGGTCGTCACGGACGAAGGTAGAGGCGGAGGAGGCCGGTGCGCATGCCCTAGGGCCAGTGGCAGCGTGATGTGAGTCCCCTTCTTATTCCTCTTGCTTGGATAACGTGGTGGAGGTTGATAATGGTTGTAATAGATGGATTGAGACGTCCTCCTCCTTCCTTGTGTTGTCCGTGCTCTCCTCTAGGGTTTCCCAAAGGCTCTTGGATATCTCTAGAGGCTTCCAAACTCTTCCTTATCTCCTCATAAATCCAATGCAAAAAACCATGCTCAATTCTGAGTTGAAACGAAAAAGTTACATAAGTTCTAGTGCATGCCGTCGCACGCGATACAACCTAAAGGTACAACTGGTACGATCATACCGAAGGTTGGCAGACCTTCTGGATTCAGCCTTCGGGCAGGGATTCGTCTTTTGGTCATAGAAAATTCATATGAACATTACTACAAACAACGTCATCCAGGATCGGTATCACTGACGGGTAAACCGTGCCCGTCAGTGGTGAAATCACTTCACTGACGGGTAGGAAAACAACCCGTCAGTGATGAATATGCGATGAGCCTCAAGGCTATTATCAAAGATTTCATCACTGACGGGTAGGAAAATTACTCGTCAGTGATGACTTTCAGTGATGGGTAGATTTTGCGCCCGTCAGTGATGACATCATTTATCACAGACGGGTAGAAAAACTACCCGTCAGTGCTGACCTGCAGTGTCAGCACGGACGGGTAGAAAACTGACCCGTCAACGATGACCAAACTAGCACTGGCGGGCATAATTTTGGCTTGTCCGTGATGACCTCTTCTATCTATAAATGCGGGACGGCCTAGTCATTTTTGCCACGTTGAAACCCTAGCTTTCTTTCACACCGCGCTGTGGCCATCGCCTCCTCCCCGAGCCCCCCGAGCCCGGATGCGGTCGCCGCCTCTTCCTCGAGCCCGGATCCGACCGCTGCCTCCTCCCCGAGCCCCTCCGAGCCCGGATCCAGTCGTCGCCTCTTCCTCGAGCCCGGATCCGACCGCTGCCTCCTCCCCGAGCCCCCCGAGCCAGGATCTGGTCGCCGCCTCTTCCTCGAGGCCGGCGACCGCTCCTCCGCCTTGCAGCGGCGCCGGCGCCGGCGGAGGCCGCCGTTCTCCCCTCTCCGTCGTGTTTGTGACACTGTGCTGCACTGCACAAGACACTTTTCTTGGAAAGAGTGTCTTGTGCAGTGTAACCGCAATGTCACAATGGTGACGACACTCTATTGTAGTTACACTGCACAAGAAAACTACATACTGATATCACATTCCAATGCGTCTATCGCATTCTAGTGAGTCCATTTGTAGTAAGTGTGTAAACACTCTAGCTAGCACTCTAGATAGTTCGTTTCCATATGAAAGTGAGATGTGCAAAATTCTTTAGCAACTTGGGTGATGTCAAATGT
The DNA here is from genome assembly GCA_019208055.1 of Stipa capillata. Lineage (NCBI taxonomy): Eukaryota > Viridiplantae > Streptophyta > Magnoliopsida > Poales > Poaceae > Stipa > Stipa capillata. The sequence continues at coordinate 43,964 of JAGXJF010003326.1, forward strand.
ATTGTACATATATATATATTTGAGATGTGGACTTGTCAAATTTGCGATGTGGAATTGAGATGCAGAAAATAGATTAATTTGTATATATTGTCCTGCGCATGCTGGGGCTGTGCAGAGGCTGTACATGCAGCTGGGATGTTATTCTGTTTTTCAGAGGTGGCAAGCAAAATGAACTGATGAGGCAAGGAAATTCATGCACAGAAAACATCTCATCACTAACGGGTAGAAATGTGACCCGTCAATGATGATCATCACTGACGGGTCATTTCACGGTCCGTCAGTGATGACCGGCTCATCACAAACGGGTCAGTATACGACCCATCAGTGATGATGACCCTCTAGATCACAGACGGGTCGTTTCTCAACCCGTCAGTGATGAGTTATCACAGACGGGTGTAAATACAACCCGTCTGTGATGATTCTGCTCTAGGTGAACGACAAAGACTGTCATCACAGACGGGTCATACTTCTATCCGTCAGTGATAAAAAGTGTGATGGGCAAATCAAACAAACAACTCACGACTTTCAGGACAACTACAATAGAACATAATAGCATACAGACCATAAGAAACGATTAAGATATATACAGACCATCAGAAATGATTAAGATATATATAGACTATTGTCTTACATACGTAATTTATAAAATAAAAATAGATAACTAAAAGTTCTCAAGCGGCAGATCTTGATCGACGGGCTCCGGCACCAGAGCAGGCACCTTATGGACCAGGAAGAAGCCCACTCGGTTGACACCCCACTTGATGTACTTCGCATGGAGGCGGCGGCCGATGGTGCAGTGAGTGGTGCGCTCCGACCCACTGGAAGTACAGGAGATGACGAATCGCCCCGGCTCGTGGTGTGCTTCCACGATGAACTTTGCTCGTGGGTACTTCTTGGCCAACACACAGCGAACGACGAAGGTGCCAGAGTAGCGTACTCCTTCAATGCATGCACAGAGGAGGTGCCCTCTGTGTTTCCATAGCCACACCCGATGGCTTGAACCGTCTCGCGGGAGAGGTGCATCGTGAACTCGGTGCTTGTCTGGTTGATCGAGGATGGAGGAGGGGACGAAGAAGGGGACACCCTCTTGCGCTTCCCGACCATGTGGGAGGAGGTACCCGCAGACTCCATTGCAAAGCAGGCGGTGTGTAACATCCTCGATTTTACGGGCTTGAAAATTTTTTTTAAGAGAAAAGGATGTGCAACTATGTAATAAACCTATATGTATTTTTATTGGATTTTAGTTCAAATTAATTCAACTATATGAATTAATTTGACAGCTATAAGAGTGTTTTTGATTTTTAAATTGATCATCATTTGAAAATTTGCTTCAAAGGTATTTTTATTGAGTTATACTCAAATTGATTTATTGGAATTTTTCTAGAATTTTTGGAAGCCATTTGGTATTTTTAAAAGCCTCATTTGATTTTTTTGAATTTATTTTAATCCAAAAATTGTTTTTTCTTTTTCCTGAAGACCTGGGCCAAAAGCCCATTTCGCCCCCTGGGCCGGCCCATCCGGCTGCCCCACCTCCCTCTTAGGCTGCCTCCCTCTTCCCTATTGGGCTGCCCTTTTTTCTTTTTTTTCCTTGGGCTGCCTCCTCTATTCCTATGGGCCGCCGCGTTGGGCCTTGCTAGGCCGGCTTGGTTTGGGGCAGCTAAGCAGCCAGGCGGCTGCGCAAGCCGCGCGTAGCGCCCGCCGTCGTCGGTTCGTGTTTTCGAAATTTATTTTCCCCGTGATTTCCTCTCCCTAATTATTCCGGCTAATTGCCATTAATTTGTGACCCTTCCTATCCTCTTTCTCCTCTATAAAAAGCCCCCAATCCCTGCAGTTCTTTTCTTTGCTTTCCCACACCAAAAATCCTTCTCCACCTCCATCTTCTTCCTCAACTCCGACGTGGATTCCGGCCACACTGATGCACCCCACACCGAGGTGCTGCTACCCGAAGCTTCCCCACGCCGACGTGCATCTCCTACCGCAAGCGGATACGAGCTTCTTCCTCTCCATCAAGCAAACAGCGAGTTTCTTCCCCAACTCCAGCGAACTTCTTCTCTCCTCATTTTCTCCACCCACGGTGAGTCTCTCTCCAATCCCCCTCCGAGGTAGACTCCCACCAACCCATGGATTATTTTCCCTCCACCAATTTCATCTATTAATCCCCTGCAATATCCAACCATTAATCTTGAATCATCCATTCTTGCTCTCTATACTATAGCGAACAGTAGCTCGTGGGTACTGTAGCACGTGTACAGTAAACCCTATGCCAACCTTCTACCCAAATTTTTGGCTCCATCTAATCTGGGTCTGATCTTCGATCTCAGTAGTAAAATGGAACCCTAGATTTTGAATTATATTTAAATTTGAATGAAATTTGATCTAATTTCATGATAACTTTGTACTGGAAGATTATTTTGAAGTAATTCCTTTTCTGTAGATTACTAGTATGCTAAGGAGTATTTCTGAAAATTTTCATAATTTTTGGATTAGTGTAGAATTTTCTGGAATTAAAATAAGCTTTATTTTAATTATTAAAAATAGTAATGCCCTCTGTTATTTTTATTCAATTTTTTCTTAGGATCAGAGAACCCTAGAACTCATTTACCATGTAAACCAAAACATTTTGCCTGCAATGGTTAGGGCTATAGAAATCAGGATGTGCTCTAGGTTGATTTAAAATTGATATTTAAAATGCTGAAATAGCATGCCTTTATAAATCTGTTTTAGCTATTAAAAATGCATGACCAGTACCCAATAAATTATGTTATGTTATATCAATGATGTCAAGTCATGGGAACCCATTTAGCATGATTAAATAATGTTTTACCATGCTTTTAGTGTAGTTTTCATGCTTAGAATAATAGTTTTAATTATTTAAAATGCATTTCCAGAACTTTGCCAAACATGAAATGTCTCTGGAATTGCTATGTAATCATGTTAATCCAATTGTATGATTTATTGATGATAATTAGTATTTTCTACTTAATTGTTACACTAGAAATGCTAGTAATTGCGTTAATTAATTAATGTTCAGATTAAAAATTATTATTAAATCATTTTTGGTACTGTTCCAGTACTGTTAACATACTCCAAGATGTTCCATGTTTAATTAGTTCATGTTAATGGTAGAGAATAGCTTTTAGCTTAATTTCTAGTCTTTAACCTTTAAAATAATAGAAAAGCATGTGTAAATATGATTAGATGTTGTTAATTTATTCCTTACTGTTATTAACCATTATAAATATTTAGGACCTACCTAAATATTTATTTGTGGTTAATTGTGAATGGTTTTGTCCTTTTATCATGATTATTAGCATGTTAAGTTGCATGTTGTGTGTATATATATGTATACCTATTAAAATACCTGGTAAAGGGTAGATGTTATCTTTATATATATGTGTGTGTGTGTGTGTGTGTGTGTTATATGGTTATGGCCAATCCTAGAAGACCTAGCTTCTATCTTCTTCGCGATGACGCTCTCGCGGCATCATTCCATTCCACCTCATTCACCTTCATCGTGCTTCTCTCTCGTGTTGCTTTTCGGAATGCTTCTTTAGAGTTGGTTATTTATTTGTTTTTCTCGTTGCGTTGTGACGATAGGGAGTGAAGAGGCCGACTCGGTGACCGAAGCAGCTGAAGAAGGAGAGTACTACCACGAAGGCATGCCATTTTTCTTGATCATATTTAATCCTATATTTTTGGAAGTCATTAATATTTTGTCTTTTACAACCATGCATGCTGATTTTAATCCAGTAGCTAGCGTGTTGATTGACACACCTTTTACCATGTCCGCTTGTCGCCCTTTTTACTTGATACCCTGAGTAGTATAATATATTTTATTCTGAATAGAGTAGAGAATGATTAGCCATGCTTAATTCATCTTTAGGGTGTTTTGTTTTGCCTCTACGGAGGAATGAATATCGGATTGATGATCCTTGTTGAAACTTGTTGAGCTCGCTGAGCTAGGGCTGGATGCCCGATGTTTTCCCTCTCTCTCTATTCTTCCTATTCTACTCTGAGTGAAACTTACCATCTAATATGGTGCGGGTGACAGCTGGATCATGTGATGAAGGAGCATATGGTTGTCCTACCCGTAGAAGGCTGATTTAAAGGAACCATTGGTCGTCCGTACCGCTTAAGGCCAAAGTCTTGAAGTTGGAGAAGTATGTCAACAGTGCAACCACATGCTATATGGGCAATGGCTTGGTCAAGTAGGTTAGTCAGCCTTTGGTGCCGATGTTGCCATACTGCAGAAGGGGTGGACGTAGCTACGAGGACCCTTGGCACAGATGAGGGGACTAGAGTGCGGGGACATACTCTCGACTCCGAGCCAGACCCGGTGGGCATGTCGCACCTTAGGGGGATCTAGCTAAAAGACCTCGTCACAATCTCCCTATTGCAATGCTGGCGACGGCCAGTGGCAACAAGACGAGATTGTGTCATGTAGGTAAAGTGTACAAACTCTACAGAGTAATAAACTAATCGATTAGCTGTGTCCACGGTTATGGACAGCACATGACTCATTCTTGATGAAAAGGACCTGTCCCTCTCCCCCTTGCTTTTTCCCTCTACCCCTTTGCTGATAAATCCTATGGTCGAGCTAAGGCGGGAGTCTTTGCTCGAGTGTGTTGGTCGTGGACCACACCTGTTGAAAATCACCCCTGATAATAAAACTGTTTTATATCAAAATGCTGCCTTTAAATCTATTAAAGTAATTCCACTAAAAGATTGTTTTACGCAACTAAGCCATAAAGCCTTCCTTTGAAGCCTTGCATGTAGTATGGTAGGACCATCTGCCGCCAGGTGGCTTGTTAAGTACGTGAAGTACTCACCGTGCATGTGTTTCGTGATAGTGTGCAGAGGATTATGCTGAAGAAGGAACCGATGAAGACTTCTTCTACGATGATCCCGAAGAATAGGTCGCGTGGGCTTCTGTCAATTTGCCTGTGGCACGGATGGAGCCGCTTCGTTTTTATTTCCGCTGTTTCCTCTGATGTAATAATGTCGCTAAGACATGGAACTTTGTAAGCCATGTGGCATATTGTACTCAAATTAAGTTTTCAAACTTTGAATGCAAGCAATATTATTCATTTCGTCTGTGTATCGTCAGCGTGATCCTGGACTGATGAGGATATGCACAGGGGGGTCTAGTAGTTGAAACTAGACTATCACACGGTGATGAATATTTGGACGACGAATGAAGAAGAGGAGGACGTTATATAGAGGTCCTCGTCTCCCACCGTATAGGCGCGACCCCTAGTCTCCCGTCTGCCTCGTGTACCGGTGCGACCTCTCGTCTCCCGCCGCTACGTGTATCAGCGGCGCGAAACAGAGAACAACTTTGGGCACGAACACGGATCACCACTGACAGGTTACTATCCGGTCCGTCAGTGATGATATACCATGCACGGGCGAAAATACAACCCTCTCGATTACAAACGGGTCGTAAATATAACCCGTCTGTGATGATTACTATCATCACTTACGGCTCCGTATAACCCACCCGTCAGTGATGAAGTCCTTGAAATGGCGGGAAAATCATCATTGATGGGTTTTGATTTGGCCCATCCATGATGAATTATTCTATATAGGTTTCTAACCGTGCGACTTGTCATTTTCGCCGCGCGTCGAACCCGAGTTTTTGCTCCTAAGTTCCAACCAGCAGCGGCGCCTCCTCGCGTTCAGAGCAACGTTGCGGCCGTCCAGAAGCGTGATTTGTGGGCAATTCGATGAGAGGAGATCTAGGGGTCACATTTGGAAGGGGACAGTGCTATATTTTGAATTGGAGACGAGAGCAAGGTTAGTAATTGTGCTCTCTCTATATCATTTATTAAGTGCGTACATCCCCTAAAGGATGTAGATTAAAGCCTTCGTGCTATCATTTATTACTATAGGATCGATGGATCGAAGTTGGATATACGGGGATCGTGCTACCAGAGGGTACATAGATGCTTTATCTGGGTTTCTTAGAGCTGCCCGAGAAGATATGTTGAGGAAGAGAAAGAATGAAATGTGTTGTCCATATCATAATTGCAATAACGTGGAGATGGTGCAGACGACAAAGGACTTGCAATTACACTTGCTTATAAAGGGTTTCATGGATGGTTATACCCGTTGGACAAGTCACGGCGAGGAGGAAGAAGTTGCCACTGGCGAAGAGGCAGAAGTCGTCCCAAGTGGCGAAGAGGTAGGAGTGGGGGTTGGCGAAGGGGTAGAAGTCGAGGCTGGACATGTTGCGTCGCTCGATGAACTGGTGGAAGAAGCCAATTCGGAATCCTCAAATGAGGATATGGTTGACGTACACAATGATTTGGACCAAATGTTGCGTGACGCAGAAGGAACGAACCTTGGTGGAAGAGAGTATGATGAGTTCTTAGGCTTGTTGGGAGACTCGGAAATACCCTTGTTTCCGGGATGCAAACCGAAGCACACGCGATTGGCTGTCGCGCTAGAACTGTTGAAGATCAAGGCAAGCAATAACTGGTCGGACACAAGTTTCACAAAGCTGTTGGTGCTCCTGGAGGACATTCTTCTGGAAGGGAACGTGTTGCCATATTGGAGGGTGCTCAACGAGAATGCGGAGATGGCCACGCAGTTCCTTGCGAAAGCATGGCTCGCCCAAAGGACCAAAGATTACATAATGTTTGCCTACAACCCACCGTAAGTTCTTTAGTACTGTCTAAATCTTCAATTTATGCACTTAGCTAGTTGTTTACGTCTCACTTTTGACCATGATGTCGTGTATGCAGCGACCACTGGGTACTTGTGGTTATCGTTGGAGCATGGAACAAGGTCTTTTATTTTGATTCCATAATGAAAATGAAACATGACTTCTCGATGATACGAAAGTGCATCGATGATGCCTTCGTGATCTATAAGACGTCGGGAGGTGTTAATTACAAGGTAAGGGGAGCAAAAAAGCAACGAACAACAATGAGAAGCAACGAACACATGTGGGTTCCATGTTTGCGCGCACATGGAGGCGGTTGCCCTAGCGTGGACTGAATGTGAAGTACGTAAGGTATTGATGGATCTAATATCTACATCGACAGTCTATTTAATAGCTACTTTGTTTCCATATGAAATTAATGTTGTTCTCATTTTTTCACATGAATTTCATATTAACACGCAAGAGCAATTTGATGCAAGCCAGGACTTTACACGCATATTGGCGCGCTTCGCATATTTCTTCAACAATTTTGTAGTAAACCCCACCAGTGAATTCTACTCCGGCGTAACCCTATCTACCTAAATTTACTCGAACTGATTCTGTATTGTTCTTTTCTAAAGTTTAGACTTGTCAGATTTGAGATGTCAAACATATTTGAGATGTGACAAATTGTTTAGCCAATTGTGCGGTGTTAGAGTGTGTTGTATATTTGAACGGACTTGTCAAAACTGAGAAGTCAAATTGAAATAATTCTTTGATTCATGTTCTACACTGCATATATGCTTGTGATATATGTCCTGTGCATGCTGGGACTGTACAGAGGCTGTGCAGCTAGGGTATATTTTGTTTTTCGGAGGGCATGACTAGCAAAATGACCTGAGGCTAGCCAGGAGGAAGCAGGAAAATCCTGCCTGGCTGGTACTTACCATCGCTGACAGGTGCCTTTTCCACCCGTCCGTGATGATCTCCATCACAGCTGACGAAATATCATCAAGGACGGGTAAAAAAGGACCCGTTAGTGATGAAATATCATCAAGGACGGGTAAAAATAGTACCCGTCAGTGATGGCATTATTATCACTGACGGGTCGATATTCTACCCGTCCGTGATGATGTATCATCAAGGACGGGTGAAAATAGCACCCATCAGTGATGGTGTCACTATCACTGACGGTTTGATATATTACCCGTCCGTGATGAATGCCATCACGGACGGGTGAAACAAGCACCCGTCAGTGCTCGTAGAACTATCACTAACGGGTCTATACTCTACCCGTCCGTGATGATATTTTCGTCACCTCTGATGTATACTCATCACGGATGGGTTGGATGTGTACCCCTCAGTGATGATTACCTTTCGTCACCTGTGAAAACGTCATCACGGACGGGTTGGATGTGTACCCCTCAGTGATGATTACCTTTTGTCACCTGTGAAAATGTCATCACGGACGGGTAGAAAAAGTACCCGTCAGTGATGACTCTACCATCATGGACAGGTTAGTATTTAACCCATCAGTGATGACCTTTATCACAGATGGGTAAATTACCCGTCACTAATAATATGAGTCATTACTGACCTTTAGTTGCTGACGGGCCAAAAACCCACATTACAGGTGGGTTTTTGGCCTATCAGTATTGACATGTTGTGTAGTAGTGGAACTTCGATTGAGGTGATTTTTGAATTGTTGAACTCGTATTGACGAGCTCTATAACCTCCAATCATTAGATCCTCAATTGGAGTTGGTATGAATTTCTCCAATCACGAAAGCCACAATTTGGCAATCATAACTTCTCCACTTCAACCCAAAATTGGTGACGATCATGAATTATCCATGGGATATATATTCCACCCTAGTCCTGTGTATAATTAAACAAAAATGTGGTAAAACAAGAAACAAAGAACGTTTAATAATTTATGAGAAATAATAGCATAAGTTGGTATGACAAGTGCGAGAATTGATAAAAAAATACATGTATATAGTGGATGAAAAACACAATACGTTTTGGATGTATCAATGAGACATTGAACTTACCTCTTAGCTGATGACATTCACCATACGCCATGTGTCTCCTTCGACTAATTACCGAACCCGTGCGTGAACCTCCATACCACGGACATCCTTCACTAGCGCATAGCTCACCAGCTTGCCAGTGGCCACCGATGCCAATATGATCCGCTGGCCATGGTAGCCTCCCCTCATCACATGGACTATGCTATCAAATGGCCTGTAATGGCATATTTCAAAATTTGGATGCTTAGTATCGGAGGTCAGAAATAGTAATGACATTTTTCGAAATTATGTACTTAGCGGTGGCATATATCTAATTCTTCCTATAAAAAACAGTCTACTATTCACTACCGCCAAGATGAGATGTGCTGGTACCCCATTTTAAGAACTGTTGTGGGTTTTCATTTGCCCTGATTGGATACATCCAATGTTACTAAATCCCTATTCAAATTATGTGACTATCTGAAGGGGTTGAGTTAGATTATAGTGTATTGACAAGCCATAAGCAAAAAGTCATAAGCTACACTTTTAAGGAGTTATTTGATTGGGGTTTTGCTGTGGCTTTTTCTATTCATAACCCAAAAGCCCAACCAAACACCAAATATCCTAAATATGTTTTTCCTGGTTATAAGCCAAAATCAATGTAAAAAAAGCACCTTTTAATATGCTTTCTGAGCTTTCACGGGATGCTATGCTGAGATTGTCCTTGTAGTTTGCAATTAATTACCTGTATTTTTCACTCAAACAAAAACAACCGAAATCCAACTTTCCCACAACAGACAGCCTGCAGCAGCTTTCTCACAGTAGACAACCCTCAACCAAACATAGTCTTAGCATGTAAGTTCTGCTTATACTCTACCGTACAAAAGAAATTAAGGTTTATTATGCAATTGCTAAATTTTACTCTGGTGAAGTCATTTTATAATCAACATGGAAAAAAGCCATAAAAAAAGTAAAAACTGGTTATCTAAATAAATATTAAAAATTAGTTAAAAATTATTATAATCCAGCTTAATGCCAAATATAGGAAAGAACCGAACGTGCCAAGTTGACGACCGAACGAGTGGAAGTCTCCTCCTGCCCTCACTCGCATCTCGTCCCATCGCATCGCCACCTTCCTCTCTCGCCATCCTGACCTACGGCTAATGGCGGACCAGCTCACCGACGACCAGATCGCCGAGTTCAAGGAGGCCTTCAGCCTTCGACAAGGATGGGGACGGTACTGCCTGCTCTCTCTCATGTTGTTAGGCGAGATCTGATCATGCGTCTTTTTGATCTGTTTGCTTCATCAGTCTTGGTCAAGAATCGACCTTGATGCCTAATCTCCAAACCGTTCTTCCGAATCCCCATTTGGTGTGATTTCTTGAGATCCGTTTGGAGTCCATGAGCCTGCCTGCGATGCTTGACTGCTCGTGACTATCGGATCTTTGAGAGCGGCGTAGCTCGATTTGGAGTAAACGGTTGCTGATCGCGTGATGCATCATCAGTTTGTGTTAACTGTCGGAGGTCTGCCTAGTGTTGATTCGTCATAGGTCGTGATTTCATTAAGTTTTGGATGGAATCATTGGCGTTAGTCTCACTATCTTCTTTTTTTCAAGTGGATATAAATTCGCTCTAATTTGTTGTAGCAACTGCCACACCTTGCAATGGAACAACCATTAGAGCTTAAATGCCAAAATAATTAAAAATGCATGCTCTGGAGTTGAGGTTGCTATGATTTCATTCTATCAACACTGTATTATGTACTCCAGTTTACAGTGGATGATAATTGTATCCAAAGAGTGTTTCTCTATGCTTAGAGGTCACACAACATCCACTCATTAATTATAATCTGGTTGTCTAAGTTAGAACCTTATTGGTGTTTGTGGGACTGGTATATAAATTGTAGGAGAGCTATCAAGTAGGGATAGAGGGTAAATCAGGACAAGTACTAGCAAAGGTTGTTTAGATTTCTATCACGAAGAGGGTAAACTGTAAAGCAGTTGAGGAGGTTCAGAATCTATTCGTTGCAAACCTGGGTGCTACCACCACATGCCTTCTTTGATTGAAGGTTCTAGCAATTTTATTAACCTATATAGCTTTATCATCACTGAAGACTTATCTTAATCGCCCTGAGCAATTCTATTAGACTACCATTAGGAAGACTGACATCAATTGATTGAAGGTCTCACTTTGGTTGTTTGCCTATCATGACACACCTCACAGTTTTCCTTGGAGTTCTACAAAGAACCTCTGATTGCGGAAACCAATGATCAAAGGGCTCAATGCAACTTTGGTAGAGGATAGGAAGTTTACTATTATTACTAAACAACTTTGTATCTAAAGTATGTTTGTTTTATCAAGTAATTCAAAGTTGTTTTTCCTTTCATTCTTTTTCTAGTGCAGTTAGTCCCAACAAATGTAAAAAAGTGTATTATTTGAAAGATGCAGTTCCTGTCTTACTGAACACATTATACACATTGTGAGTAGAATGCAGTTCAAAGATTTGTCATAAACATATTATATTCTGCTGTGCATTATCGAGTTAAATAATGCTAAAGTATGTGTTTGTGGACAAGTTACATGGAAACTGAAAATAAATACATGGACACGATAGTTTGGCGTCGTGCCGTCATGTAACTAACATATAACAAGTGGCAGCTCTGTGGAGGATGCACGCCTAATCAGTCAAGTTGCATGGTATGCTAGTTGGTCTTGATTTAAGGTGGAAAGAAGAGAAATAACAATTTACCCAACAATTGTTGTAATATCTTGAGTTGTTGTGGGTTGTCACATTGTTTTTTTTTGAAAGGGTTGTCACATTGTTAGCTAGATGGAAATAGGACAAACTGTCTCCAAAATTGAACTTTGACCATCGTTTTCTTCTATAATATATTGTTCATAAGTACAAAATCAGGATCACATGAAATTACTTTCAAGTAGGAATCCGAAGGTATCACTTTTGTGTCACAAAACCTATGTGTTGTTGGAACAACTTTTGGTCAAAATTTACAGTTTGAATCTCGAAATATGTGAGCGCCTTATAAAAATAAATGGAGGGTGTAATTACCAATTTGATAGCCGTCACAACTTGTGTGTTTGGTTTACCAGATAGAAGTTTCTTTCTACTCATTGAAGTAAGGTTCATTTTTGGTCTGGTACAATTGCTCCTTTTGCTTTATCTGTTCATATACACAGACGGGCCTTGATGATCTAAAGCATTACATAGTGATTCTTAAGATTTGAACAACTCCTGGACTTGAATAACGTAGATTGTGTTCTTTCCAGGTTGCATTACTACTAAGGAGTTGGGAACTGTCATGCGTTCGCTGGGGCAGAATCCGACTGAGGCAGAGTTACAAGACATGATCAATGAGGTGGATGCCGATGGCAATGGAACGA
>JAGXJF010003327.1:0-36785 GCA_019208055.1 Stipa capillata
GCCGACCTATTCACCCCCCTCTAGTCGACTCCTGAGTCCTTTCAAGGGTCCGGGATGGTTGGGTTGGATGGTTTGGTCGGATGGTTCGGGAGAACTAGAGGAGAACCAGACCTTCTTCTGGACGGACCGTTTGGAATGTCTGGGACGGTTGGGTTGGATGGTTTGGTCGGATGATATGGGACAATTAGAGGAGATCTAGACCTTCCGGACGGACAATTTGGATGTTCCAGGACAGTCGGGTTGGACGGTTTGGTCGGATGGTTCAGCACCAACAGTTTGGAGGGTCTGGTCAGATGGTTCGGGACAACTAGAGGAGATCCAGACCTTCTTCCGGACGGACCGTTTGGAAGTTCCGGGACGATCGGGTTGGACGGTTTGGTCGGATGGTTCGGGACAACTAGAGGAGATCCGGACCTTCTTCCGGACGGACCATTTCGAAGTTCTGGGACAACCGGGTTGGACGGTTTGGTCGGATGGTTCGGGACAACTAGAGGAGATCTGGACCTTCTTCCAGACGGACCGTTTGGAAGTTCCGGGACGTTCGGGTTGGACGGTTTGGCCGAATGGTTCGGGACAACTAGAGGAGATCCGGACCTTCTTCCGGATGGACCGTTTGGAAGGTCCAGGACGGTCGGGTTGGATGGTTTGGTCGGATGGTTTGGGACCAACAGTTTGGAGGGCCCAGGAGGGTTGGCTTGGACGGTTTGGTCAGATGGTTTGGGACCAACAGTTTGGAGGGTCCGGGACGGTCGGGTTGGATGGTTTGGTCGGATGGTTCAGGAGAACTAGAGGAGAACTGGACCTTCTTTCGGACGGACCATTTGGAAGGTCCGGGACGGTCGGGTTGGACGGTTTGGTCGAATGATTTGGGACAATTAGAGGAGATTTAGACGTTCCGGACGGACCATTTGGAACTTCCAGGACAGTCGGGTTGGACGGTTTGGTCGGATGGTTCGGGACCAACAGTTTGGAGGATCTGAGACGGTCGTCGGGTTGGCCGGTTTGGTTGGATGGTTCGGGACAACTAGAGGATATCCGAACCTTCTTCCGGACGGACCGTTTGGAAGTTCCAGGACGAGCGGGTTAGACGGTTTGGTCGGATGGTTCGGGATAACTAGACAAGATCCAGACCTTCTTCCAGACGGACCGTTTGGAAGTTCCGGGACGATCGGGTTGGACGGTTTGGTCGGATGGTTCGGGACAACTGGAGGAGATCCGGACATTCTTCCGGACGAACTGTTTGGAAGTTTCGAGACGACCGGGTTGGATGGTTTGGTCGGATGGTTAGGGAGAACCAGAGGAGAACCGGACCATCTTCCAGACAGACCATTTGGAAGGTCCGGGACGGTCGGGTTGGACGGTTTGGTCAGATGGTTTGGGACAATTAGAGGAGATCTAGACCATCCGGACGGACCATTTGGAAGTTCCAGGGTAGTCGGGTTGGACGATTTGGTCGGATGGTCCAGAACCAACAGTTTGGAGGCTCTGAGACCGTCGGGTTGGACGGTTCGGTTGGAAGGTTCGGGACCGACAGTTTGGAGGGTCTGAGGTGGTTGGGTTGGACGGTTTGGTCGGATGGCTCGGGACCAATAGTTTGGAGGGTCCAGGACGGTCCGGTAAGATGGTTTGGTCGAATGGTTTGGGACAACTACAGGAGATCCGGACCTTCTTCAGGATGTTCGAGTTGGACGGTTTGGTCGAATGGTTCAGGACCAACAGTTTGGAGGGTCCGAGACAGTCGGGTTGGACGGTTTGGTCAGATGGTTCGGGACAACTAGAGAAGATCCAAACCTTCTTCCGGACGGGCCGTTTGGAAGCTTCGGGATGGTCGGGTTGGACGGTTTGGTCGGATGTTTCGAGACCAACAGTTTGGAGGGCCCGGGACGGTCGGGTTGGATGGTTTGGTCGGATGGATCGGGACAACTACAGGAGATCTGGACCTTCTTCCGGACGGACCGTTTGGAAGGTCTGGGATGGTCGGGTTGGACGGTTTGGTACGACAGTTCGGGACAACTAGAGGAGATCTAGACCTTCTTCCGGACGGACCGCGTGGATGTTCCTGGACGGTCGGGTTGGACGGTTTGGTCGGATGGTTCGGGACCAATAGTTTGGAGGGTCCGGGATGGTCGGGTTCGATGGTTTGGTCGGATGGTTCGGGACAACTAGAGGAGAATCGGACCTTCTTTTGGACGGACCGTTTGGAAGTTCCGGGACGGTCAGGTTGGACGGTTTGGTCGGATGGTTCGGGACAACTAGAGGAGATCAGGACCTTCTTCCGGACGGACCGTTTGAATGTTTCGGGACGGTCAGGTTGGACGTTTTGGTCGGATGGTTCGGGACCAACAGTTTGAAGGGTCCGAGACGGTCGGGTTGGATGGATTGGTCGGATGGTTCGGGACCAACAGTTCGGAGGGTCCGGGGTGGTCGGGTTGGACGGTTTGGGCGGATGGTTCGGGACAACTAGAGGAGATCCGGACCTTCTTCCGGACGGACCGTTTGGAAGTTTCGGGACGATCGGGTTGGGCGGTTTGGTCGGATGGTTCGGGACAACTAGAGGAGATCCGGACCTTCTTCCGGACGGACCGTTTGGAAGTTCCGGGACGATCTGTTTGGAAGGTTCGGTCGGATGGTTTGGGAGAACTAGAGGAGAACCGGACCTTCTTCGGGCCGGACCGTTTGGAAGGTCTGGGATGGTCGGGTTGGACGGTTTTTTTGGATGGTTCATGAGAACTAGAGGAGAACCGGACCTTCTTCTGGACGGGCCGTTTGGAAGGTCTGGGACGGTCGGGTTGGACGGTTTTTTGGATGGTTTGGGACAATTAGAGAAGATTTAGACCATCCGGACGGACCATTTGGAAGTTCCAGGGCAGTCGGGTTGGACGGTTTGGTTTGATGGTTCGGGACCAACAGTTTGGAGGCTCTGAGACAGTCGGGTTGGACGGTTTGGTTGGATGGTTCGGGACCAACAGTTTGGAGGATTTGAGATGGTTGGGTTGGACGGTTTGGTCGGATGGCTCGGGACCAACAGTTTGGAGGGTCCGGGACGGTCTGGTAGGATGGTTTGGTCGAATGGTTCAGGACAACTACAGGAGATCCGGACCTTCTTCCGGACGGACCATTTGGATGTTCCGGGACGGTCGGGTTGGACGGTTTGGTCGAATGGTTCGGGACCAACAGTTTGGAGGGTCCGAGATATGAGTCATGTGTTGACTTTGACAATAGTTGTGATGAATATCTTGCCATCTTATGAGGAGTTGAATGTTTGGTTGCATGAATTTGTGGTTTGAATTATTTTGCAATGTAATTGTTTGATTGAGTTTCTCAATTTGTCTCAACGAAAAATTGAGTGGATGAAAGATTTTTCTCGGCTGACATGGGTCAAGTGGAAAACTTGTGCTTGCGATGTTTTGCTTGGTCTATTGTGTGCAGGTGCGAGTTGGGTGCGGCGATGGTTCGGCCATATGGACCGGCATGATAGCTTGGCGGGCTGAGATGCGGTCAAGGAGGTGGTGACGATATCGTGCGGCTTAAAAGCATGTACGCGGATGAAAAGAAAGTGGGTGGAGACGAGACGTGAGGACCATGTCAGTGCGAGGGCGTTTTGGTAAAAACGCGGAAACCACCGAAGCTCAACCAAGAAATTGCGGCGGCGGCCGGAAGCGGTTTAGGGTTGGTAGCTTAGGGTGGAAGGAAAATCGAGAGGTGACTAAGCTATTTAGACGCTTTGGGATGCTTGCTAGGTAGTTAGGCCCATTAGGGCATGAGGCCCAAGAGTGGAAGAGGGGGTTGTCCCTCCCCACTATAAATAGAGGATGAGGATTTTTCTTAACTCTTGACCCTTTTGATTAGCTTGTGAGAGCTGCTCTTTGTGAAGTGCTTTGCCTAGATGAGAGGCCTGTAAACTCTAAAGAAAACCCACGAAAATTCAATTCAAAAAGATTTCCTCAATTCCTATGTGTTATTGAGTCATTCACTCTTTGAATCTTTTTGATTTTTGTTTTCTTGCTTTTCTTGTGAGTTGATTCTTGATATGGCAAGTTAGTGATGGAGTAATCACATCCTATTTGATTCCATCCTAGCATATTCAAGATATCAATCCCTTTTCCCACGTTTTGAGTTTGCTTGCAAGAGAAGAAAGAATTGGGGTTTCGCAATTGACTTGCTTGGGGGCTAATCTTTGTGATTTGATAGATGGAATAGGTTGCTGTGATATGTGAGAGATCATCCTGTTGATTTGAGATCAAAAATCCTCACGAGCAACAAGTAATCAATCTTTTGGTGTTCGTCCAACTTTTGGAGCTTATTTGGAAGAATGGGAGAAGGGTTGTGTCTTGTGGTCTTTTTCTGAGAATCAATCATTCATTTATAGTCACAAGACATACCTAGATCCTTTTGCAAAGTTTCATCCTTTTGGTGGACGGATTTCAAACCGGAGCAAAAATTCCAACGGAAAAAACAGGATTTTCGCAGTTCTGGACTACACCCGGAGATTCCGGACTAGAATACCTGGAATGTCTGGGTGTGTAATTTGAGTGCTTGAAAATACACATCCGGAGTGTCTGGGCTCACCCCGGAGTCTCCGGACATCATCCCGATGTAATACCCAACTTATATTACGATTAGGGTTTTGCTTTTCCTCATGCATACATGCCATCATCCCCACCCACACCTTATTTAAACTTAAATGTGATATGATCACATTTTATAGAATACGTACATATCTCGTCCTCAGTGGATAAATCTACAAATACCAATCAACTTATTTGAATTCGCAAATACCAATACCAGCAAAAGTAGGTGGAGGAAGAATTAGGGCTCCTGGTAGGGTCACCCCTCAATGGTTCCCCTCCCAAAGTTTCGCCGAAAACCCTAAAGACTTGCTAGTTCGATCGGGGATGTCAACCTCAAATTACAAAAAGGGGCAGAACTGTAATTACACATTCAGGTAATGTTCCCAAGGGTGGAAAGTTTCAAAATCTATAATTAGCTATAAAAATGGTTAGCCTAGCTACATGCAAATTTCTGGAATTTTTGAAAAGGATTAAGAACTAGTTGCAGTTCAAACCAGCTTTTAGGTCCTATTTAAATTTGAATTCAAATTTAGGACAAATCAACTCCAAATAGTTTCAAAATTTAATGAGAGGTTCCATACTTGTACATAAATATCCTGTAAAAATTTCATAAATTTTGGAGCTCATTCGGATGCTCATTTGATTTATCAAAGGTCAGCTGAGGTTTAAAAGAAAAATGAAAAAGAAAATCCAAAAGAAAACCAGGCTGTGGCCTATTGGGCCTCATCAGGCTGGCCCGCCAGCCCCCCATTCCCCTCACCCTGTCGCGCGGGCCCCCTCTGTCATTCCCCACGCCCCTCCTCTCTCCCCGCCATGCGGGCCCCGCCTGTCAGGGGTTCTTCCCCACGTCGACGCCACCGAGTGGCCTTGAGGGGCGGCGGAGCCACCTCACTGTCCCGACCGGCCGCCCTATTTAAGGCGCGCTCGGACAGGCTGCCTCCTCTCCGCCCCATACCCGAGAAACCCTAGCTCACCCTCTTCCTTCCCAGCGCTGAGCCCTTCCAATCGCGGCCTTCTTCTCCGACACCGGTGACTCCTCCGGCGAGAAATCGTGCAGCCTCCGGTGAGCCCCGACCTCCATTGCTTCGCTCCCGAGCTCCCCCGCCTCTCCCCGCACCGCCTTTGCCCCTTCTTTTGCGGATCCGGACCAAGCTCTGCCGCCGCGTCGTCATCTTCCCCTCCGCGGGCCGCTTCTCCGGTGAACCTATCCCGGCGCAACCAATGCACCCCGAGCTCCATTTTCTAGCTCCCAAGTATCTACTTCTCCTCCCTAACCTCTCCATCCCCCTCTTTTCGCAGATCCACGACCGGAACGACCTCCCCACCGGTCACCGAAGCCTCCCGCCGCCGGTCACCGCTGCGAGCTCCCCTGCCGGCCTTCTCCGTCTTCTCCGCGTCGCGCCTTGGCATTAGGGTGAGCTGCTGGTCCTCCCACCGCCTTTCCCCAACCTTGCCGAGCTCTGTAGCACCCTAGGGCGGTTCTCCGACGAGCCTCTGGTGAGAGCGCCGCATCTCGAGCGGTTCCCCGGTCGGGTCAGAGAGAGAGGGAGGAAAGAGAAAGAGAAAGAGAGGTGAGGGAGTAAGGGGCCGATGTGGCAAGCTCGGGTTGGTTGCCCGAGCCCCGTCAGCGGCCAGCTGGACCCCGTGGACCGGGTCAGCCCTGACAGCGGGCCCCCTCATCGGCCAGATGGGTTGGTTTGTGGTAGCGTCCCTCGGGTGTATTTAGCATTTTCTGGTTCGGCCGAAAATAGAAATTAAGGTTTTGGGTATATTTCCATTTCAGGTAGTTTTTGAAACTGCGATATCTTTTGAACCGTAACTCCAAATGTAGCAAATTTTATATCGTTGGAATCCTTGTGAAATGCTTTACAATCTGGTATGGATGAAAATTTAAGAATTTGAAATATAAAAACAGGACAAGCTAAGTTAAATTATTTCATTCCCTCTCATACGATATTCTTCGATGATTCCTAACTCGATGGATATATCTCCAAAATTAGTGATCCCAGTTATGTTAGATTCATATCGCTGAACACTTTCATAATCTAACCATTTTAGGTCATGATAATATTCTGAATAGTAACCTTCGAATCAAAAGCGAGCCCAAACTTAAATTTGCATGCATGCACCGTTAGGGTTACGATTTCACTTCCACCAGTTACCTTAGGAAATACTCGTTATCATAGCTCCTTAAAATCAGTAGGTCAACTTAGAATGCATACCAAGCATTATTTGCCATGCATACATGCTGGGTCTCATTGCTTCTTTTTCTCGTTTGTTTCCGGTATCGCTTGTTGCTCGAAATAGAGCCCGAAGAAGAAGACCACCAGGCTCACGAATCAACGCAAGATCAGGAACCCTGCGACCAAGGCAAGCAGAGCTTGTTGTATCCCTGTTATTTTATCACATGCTTGATTACTAGTAATATGTGAATGCCTTGTTAGACTTTATGAGTGGAACTGTTTAGGTTTATTCTGGGAAGTCATGTTTTCTGTGATAGTTGAGAATTTAACTTGATGCCCTACCAACTTGAAATAATTAAAAGTGAGATGCGAGAGCCGAAGAGGGTAGGTGCACGATGGATACGACGGGTATATTTGATGGCATGAATGCGACCCAGGTGTAAGGAGAGTTTGTCGCTATACCCCTCTGAGGTTACTCCATCGTAGTACTCCTCTTGTCACGCGTGGACGTCAGCAGAAGTCACCGCTATGGGTATATCTGATGGCAAGTCTTGGTCACTCGGAGCCTTGCAACCTCCGAGTGAGGAGCACTCGGTATATCCATGGTAGTTGTGCAGCCGGTGACGGACCGAGAGATTGGTTGGAATGAATATGTGATAGGTTGAGAACCCTCATGGTCGTTGCCGAACTCACCGCTATGGGTTATCTGATGGCAAGTCTCGGTCACTGGAGCTTTGCAACCTCCGAGTGAGGAGCACTCGATATTCCCATAGTAGTTGGATTTGTCGGGACGGTCCAAGGGGGTTGATTAAAGTAGATGGGTGTGGGCTGCCCGATATCACCTTGGAATGTTATGATTGATGATACCCTGTTGGTGCTTGATTTATACGAAGTATGAACTACAAGTGGGAGTTGATGTGTTCCTCCCTTGATGCTATCTATGTCATGTGTTCCGCTCATACCCTGCTAGATCAAAATGCACCATGTTTTAATTGCTGCTATACTAGTATGGGTAGGACATCTAATCAAGCACGAATATATTCCTAGATCATTGCAGGTGAGCCAGTGGTCGAGGATTACTTCGAGGATGCCTAATTTCTTGGTTTTCTTGGTTGGCTATCGACTCGTGGGATTTTGCTGGCTTTTGTAGGACTCATTTAACTTTCTTCCGCTGTTGTTTTAAATACTTCACATTCGAATATGTTTTCGGTTATCACCGAAGGATGTAAACTGAATAGTTTACAAAGTGGACAGCTAGTAGTATTATCGTATCGTAGTGATTCGTGTGATGATATGCTTGCTGTCCAACATATGCCCCCACCTCCCGTCTGTCATGCGTGTATGTTGAAATGGGGAGTGTGGTTGGATGCATATGGAGGAACTTGTTGTTTTATTTCAAATCAAGTGAAGTGCAAAGTGAATGTACGGTCCATTGCCAAAAGTGAGTCATACGCATTGTGGCGTATGTTTTTGGAATCGTGATCCCTCAATCAGGCCGTGGTGAGTCATACGCATTGTGTCATATGCATGTTGTCACGGACCCGGGAATTACATATGATTAGGGGAACGAATGGTCGCCAAGGGCCGAAGGACCAGTCAACCTGGTGGCACGGTACTTGCGCCGTACTCACCGAGGTGGAGTGATCCGACACCTGACCAACGCAAGCCGGCCGGAAGTGACTAAACTTCCCAGAACCACATACAATTCCCTGATCCGGTGAAGGTTTAGAGTCGTTCCCGAATTCTACCATGCAAAGCAAGGTCGGAGGGGCCCGGCGATTCTACCCACACCCTAACCTAGCTCGGAAGCTAGTGGGTCGCTCGAAAGCCCGGTACACCCTGCCTGGCCGGCACAGCATCTCAACCAGCGGGTCACTCAACCGATTCTTGCTCGACCTAGTAATAAGAGGAACGGCCTTAACCCTTCACGGCATACCCATACACTTCATCTCATTCACGCACAGTGTATGAGCAGCCTCAATAACAACTTGTATATCACAACAAAGCACTACGATACGATAATAATGCTAGCTGTCCACATTCTGAACAAATATTACATCACTCGGCTATAACCGAAAGTTTTAGTCGAATCCATAACGTAAACGAGTAGCAGCGGATGGAATAAACAAGACCCACAGCGGTGCATCAACCGCTGTCCAAAACATTCCCACAAGAACCCCATGAGTCGAACACTAAAGAGGAAACACAATTTCAAGCGTCGTCGAAAAAGTCCTCGACCACCGGCTCACCTGCAAGCTCTCGGAATAACCTAGGTGAGTACAAAAGTACTCGCAAGACTTATTCGTGCTTGATTAAATGTCCTACACATGGATTTACTACAACAGGAGTAAACATGATGCTTCTCAGGGTAACAATATACAAATTAAGAACATAGCATTAACAGGGTGAAGTAAGGACAAGATAGGTAACATGCTAATTCAGGGTACATACATATCAATATCCAATCACCACAACATCCATTTACCCAGTTCCAAATCAACTGGGGCAGCCCATATGTCAAATCCAAATTGATTCATTTAATCAAATCCAATCAATTGGGGCAGCCCATATGTCAAATCCAAATTGATCCATCATATACACATTTTCATTTAATCTCTCGGACCGATACCGGCAACTCAACCACTGCAGGTATAGTGAGTGCATAACTGTTTGGAGGTAGCGAGCCTCCAAGGGGCATGGAGACTTACCTCAACTATGCCTCAGTGATGGTTCCCGCTAACGTTCCCGTGGTGATAAGGGATTGTGACACGCTGAAAATAAGGTTAATTGGTGTGACGACAAAACTCTACTTACTCCTGGGTCGCCTTCACACTGCAATTAACACCAACCGTACCCATTGTGCACGCCCTCGGCTCTCCCAACTCACTTAACAATTTGGTTGAAGAGCCATGACATGTTCTCAATGTAACATACATCCTACACATGCTAGTGTACGCAACCTTGCGAACGATAACAGGTAAACATCCACACACATAGCACATATGAATAGGGCATACACAAGAGTACGGAAAGTAAAGATGCAATAAGCTCTGTTTGCCTTGCTCTGGTTGTTCCTGGTCTTGCGTGGAGTCGTAAGCCTGGTGGTCTCCTTCTTCGAGCTCTTTTATAAACAACACGAAGAACCGGAAAAGGAAACGATAAAGAAGCAATGAGATTCAGCATGAATGCATGATGACCAATGCTGAATATGGATTACTATGGTGAATTAAGGGTATTTAACTTCTGGTGCAACACAATTTCCTAGAGCGAATTAGTAGAAGTCGTGCGGAAACCCTAATTCTATATGCATGTCATTTTATGCAGTGGTAGGGTTGAACATTAATAGGGTGCAATACAAACCCTGTGTTGCATGTGAACATCGTGTAAATGCTCTGAGATACGAAATTGACGTAATGGGAATTTCTCGATTCGGAGCTAAGGTCGCCGAGTTAGGGTTTATCGACGATCGGTGATAAAAGGAACTAATAATTTCAAGCTCTAAAATGACCTACTGTGCATGTGCCAATACTGGAAATCTAATTGAACCATATTGTAGAAAATCTCGCAAGGTTTCCGAATATATAAAATTTTTTAAAAATGGAGTTACGGTTTAAAGGTTACGTATTATGGAAAATCATAGTCCAAAATGCGAGGAACTACATTTAACTCAATTTGGCTCAAATTTACATTCCAACTTTTGAATTTTTGTTTCAGCCATATTGTAGATAATTTCATAAGGTTTCCAGAAAGTCCAAATTTGCTAGAATTGGAGTTATGGTTTAAAAGTTATTGCATTTTCAAAACCTACCCGAAAAGGAAATAAAACCCTAAAACCCTAATTTCCGAATTCGGCCAGATCTAAAATGCTAAGCGCACCCGAGGCTCTACCCCCAAATCCTAAACCATCTCGCTGGCATGTGGCCCCGGGGGTACCGGCTGACTGGGCTCGGGATGTCTCGGTCAGCTGCTGACCGGGCGTGGCCAGCCAACCGGGAGCTGCCACGCCACGTCCTTGCTCCACCTCGGCGCTGATGTGGCCGGTGAGCTCGGGAGGAGAGGCACCTCGCCGGAGCCTCACCGGAGAGCGGCGGAGGTGCTAGAGGCCACGGCCAGCTTGGGAAAAGGGGGCAGAAGCATTCGCAGCTCACCTAGAGGGGAATGCACAGCCGAGGGGGAGCGGAGAAGCACAGAGGGGAGCTCTCGACGGTCGGGGGCGGCGGCGTGGCGCGGTTGTCATCGGCGAGGGTCCTCGGGGCTCGGATCTGAGGAAAAAGGGAGATGGGGAGGTGAGGAAAGGAATGAGGAAGCTCAGGGGCTTGGAAGAGGGGTCGGGGACTCACCGGTTGCTCGGGGATTGCTCACCGGAGCAACTACCGGCCTCGGGGAAGAGCGCGGCGGCGAGGGGAGAGCTCGGGCACGGATCTGCACGGGAAAGAGGGGGAGAAGGTTAGGGAGAAGTTTGGCATGCTCGGGGGCTAGAAGATGGAGCCGGGAAGCCACCGGAGCGGCCGCACGGGCTCGCCGGAGTTGGGGCCGGACGCGGAGAAGAAGACGGCGGATTCGAGCGCTCCAGCAAAGGGGGTCTAGGGTTTGGAGGAAGGAGGAGAGGGAGCACGGATGCTATCGGGATGGGCCTTATAAAGGACGGCGGCGCTCGGACAGCCGGTGGGGCGCCGCCCACCATGGCTAACCGGCGGCGGCGACGTGGTGGCCGAGCCCTGGCGAGTGGGCCCCACACGCCGGGTGAGAGAGGGGAGGAGGCGGGAGAGGCTGACAGCCGGGCCCGCGTGGCAGGGAGAGAGGAGGCGCGGGAGGGGCGAGCGGGCCGGCTGGTGGGCCGGCCGAACAGGCCTCGGCCCATTCGCCTTTTGTTTTTCTTTTTGCTTTTTTCTTTTTATATAACTACAAAATTGGTATTTGCGTTATTTTATGTGTAAATTTTGCTCCAATAATTCTGAAATTTTGACAGGAGGTTCAAAATGATTTATAGGACCTACTGTAAAAATTGGAAATGGTTTGGAGCTGGTTTGAACTGGTCTCTAGTTCAATTCTCAGGTTTGACCTAATTCGGAGTTTAAACTTCAACTAGGTTTTAGGTTACTCCAAAAATTCTGAAAATTCAGAAGTGGCTAGAGTATTCAAATTCATAGCTATTTCCAGAGTTTGGCAACTTTTATTTACATTAGCTTGCCCATTCCCTTAACCCTAGTTTTGCCACTTTAGGGTTTGAAGCCAGAGATACTAGTCAAGCACCTAGGGAATACTAACTTTACCCACCTGCTATTGCTAACATTGCGATTTGATATTTCAAATAAGTTGGTTGGTGTTTGTAAAGATTTATCCACCGAGGATGAGATATGTACATATTCTATAAAGTAAAGTTGATATACAACTAAGTTTAAGCAAGGTGTGTGGGTGATGATGACATGTATGCATGTATGCAGGCAAACGCTTAGTTTCGCTAAAATTGGGTATTACACATGTCACACGGGGCGAGGGTGGGCCATAGTCCATCGCAGGTAGCGGCTATGGTCACCGTCTTCACTTATTGTGAATTCCTTGATTCGGATTAAAATACCGGGTCCCTCACAGCTTGGTATCAGAGCCGAGCTGACCGTAGGAAGCCAAATGCAGGTGGTCGTTAGTTAGGACTTGGCATTGCCGAGAAAACTAATTGAAAAGTTAAACCCTATGTTTAAAAGTAGCAAGTAGATTGCTTTTTATTCCCTACCCCCATCGATCTTAGTTCTGAATTTTCTCCCCTATTGCATTTGTTTTTGCTTGTGGCTAATCTTGACCTATTCCTTTGTTTTGTTAGATGGAATTCCCTCAGTTGGTGCATGCCACCCATGCCTTGGATGTTGATGGGTTTCCGGAGGTACTTTTGTACATGCTCCGGGAACTCGGATTCCCATGTCTCCCGGAGTACCTTGTGCATAGAGCCGACCTAAGGTTTGGCATGTACGAGTACCGGGCACGCGTGTTCATCAAACCGCGTGAGAGTGACCCTCCGTATCAGCCGTGCTTCTTCAATGGTTATAGAGCTGAGTTGGAGTCTGCAGTCCAAGATGCCGCATATTCTGCCATGTGTCATCTTCGCCATGAGCTTCCGGGCCTCGTCGAGGGCCCCTTCTCCTTTTTCCCATCACGTACTCCCTTGGAGGATGTGGCACCATCTGAA
The DNA here is from genome assembly GCA_019208055.1 of Stipa capillata. Taxonomy (NCBI): domain Eukaryota; kingdom Viridiplantae; phylum Streptophyta; class Magnoliopsida; order Poales; family Poaceae; genus Stipa; species Stipa capillata. The sequence goes on from JAGXJF010003327.1 coordinate 12,936, forward strand.
GATTTCACCCAGGAGAGCAACGTGGCACTAGCCCATTTGGGGTGTCTCGTCCGATCCTTGGACGTGGCGTATCGTGCCTGTGGGTTCGAGATAAGGCGGTATCGTCATCGTCTCCTCATCTCCCTGGAGGTTGCTTATCACCAAAGGATGGACTTTGCCGCACCCCTCACTTCTGGACCAGGGAGGGCGTCTACTCGGTCTATGAAGGTGGTCTGTGGGTGCACCATTATCCCTCGGTGGGCGGAATGGAGATTGGTTTCCCACCGATGTGTTGCGTTCGCAAATGTCGGTGGGCAACATTCATCGCATTCCCTCTGTGATTCCTCCGGATGGACATAGGATCCCTTTGCTTCATTCGTTGGTTCCTCCCCCCACTGATTTGGAGGCTTACGAGACCCGTCGTCACAACAAAGGAGCTCCATATAGCCCCTAGTAGTGATGTCCCGATTTTGAGAGTTAAGACGAAGGTCTCATTTTGTGGTGTAAGCCGAACCAAATCCTAGGGTTAAGGTATCTTTTGGAGGCATGTAATTGGGTATTGGAGGCTGCAATTTTGGCACATTGTGTAATACCCAAAGTCGATAAGTAGGTTTTTGATTTGCATCCATGCATACATGTCATCCTCATCACCCCCACCTCAATTAAACTTAGATGTAATATGAATATACTTTATAGAATATGTTAATATCTCATCCTCGGTGGATAATTGTTGCAAACACCAATCAATTTATTTGAAGTAACTCAATTAACAATATCGTCGATAAGGGTGGTTGAATTCATCGAACCTTCCGGTGAATCCTCGTCCCTAACACCAAACCCTAAATATGCTGGAATTAGGGTTTCGACGAATGAAGCAAACTCTAGTAGAGGAAATGTTCTAAGACTCCATGAATAGCCTAAAAGGGGATACCCCTAGTCCCTGACCAATTCCTAGAAATTGTGGACATGTCTAGGACTCAATTCTAGCTCGAATCCGAATCCAAACCCTAAATCGAATTTGAATAGGAACCTAGGTCAAATCAGTCCCAAAATGATCCAAACTCCTATAGTAGCTCAGGAATAATATTATAAAGCCCCTGTAAAAATTTCAACTTATTTGGAGAAGAAATTGCACATAAAATAATATGGGGAAGGAATCAGGAGTAAATAAAAAGAAAAAGGAAAATTAAAACCCAAACCTACTCGGGCCGACAGCCCACTCGGCCGGCCCGTCAGAGCAGCCCGCTCGCCCCGCCGCCTATACCCGCCTTCTACCCCTCCATCTTCCGCTTTCCCCTCTCGGTCGCGCCTGCTCCCGAATGCGCGTCTGCCCGCTCCCCCCGTCAGCCCCGCGGGCCCCGCTTGTCAGGTCGCCTCGCCCACGTCGCCGATGCCCGTACGCCGGAGTGGGCGGTGCCCGCTCCGACAAGCCACCTCCCGCTCCGCGCCGCCCTTTAAAGCCTCCTCCCGACAGCCTTGCTTCCCCTCCTCCTTCAATCCCGCAAACCCTAGCGCCCAACTGCCCTTTTTCCGAGCTCCTCCCCCATTCCCAGAAGCAACTCCGGCGAGGAATCGGGGCAGCTCCGGTGAGCTTCGGCCTCCCTCGCTTCATCCCCGAGACTCCTCTCCATCTCCCTCACCTTTTCCCCCTTTTCATTTTGAAGATCCTCCACAGGAATCCCGGCTCCACCGCCTTCTTCCCCGCCTCCGGTCCCAACTCCGACGAGTTCTCGCGTCTGCTCCAGTGAGCCTCGGGTTCAAATCTTTGGCCCCCGCGCATCCCCATCACCTCCCTAATCTTCCCATTGCTTCTTTGTCGCAGATCCACCATCGGAGGCCCCCGACGCCGACGACCCGAAGCCACTCGCCGCCGGTCCTCGCCGCCAGCCCTCCTCCGGCCTCCCCGGTCCTCCCCAAGCACCGCAGCCTTCTCTGGGTGAGCTCCCGCTCCTTCTACCCCCTTTCCCCGGGCAAATAGAGCCCCGGAGCTCCCTCCGGTGAGCCCTCCGGCGAGCCGCCGCCTTCTGAGCTCCAACTCCGGCCAGGGTCCAGTGAGAGAAGAGAGAGAGAGATGAGGGAGAGGGGTGGGGCACGTGGCACGCTCGGGTTGGCCCCCGACCACCGAGCCACTGCCAGTAGGGCCCCACCGTCAGCTGACGTGGATTATGGGTAGAAATCCCCGGGTTGGATCTCGGGTGCACTTTGGAATTAGAAATCTAGTCGGGTAGGCTTCGGGTAGATTTAGCAATTAGGGTTTCGAATTGTTTAGGGCAGATTTTGCACTAAAATTCAAATGGCCATAACTTTTAAACCACAACTCCAAATTGAAATATTTTTATATATTTGGAAACCTCAGGAGATTCTCTACAAGATGGCTGATTCAAAATATAATTTTGAGCACATGCACACACTAATATCTGGGGTAGGATTTTAGCTAGTGTCGAGGATCCGTAAACCCTAGAATCTTCACCCTAGCTCCGAATTCGATGATCTTTACATTTTTGGAGTCCTCGTGAGATAGTCTACGACATGAAACCATTGAAATCCCAGTAGGGTCACATGCATGGTAGGATGTATGTGGTTAGCCCCCTTATCGTCCTTGTCATCGATAAACCCTAACTCAATGCTCGTAGCTCCAAACCGAATGATTCCAATTACGTTAGTCTTATACCCCTGAACACTTGCAAGCTGTACATAATGAGATGCATGACACCCCAACCTAAGCAACAACCTTAAAACCCTAGCTCATAATCAGATAACCCTTAGACACATATGCCAGTTAGGGCAATCATGTAACCTTCACAAACCCGAGTTGCGAACCCTCGCCAACTTGCACCCATAACATCAGCACATTTGTTAAATGCTCAATTACTTGCATTAATCCTCATGCATACATGCCGAACCTTAATATTTTTCTTATCGTTTCTTTTCCGGTTCTTCGTATTGCTTATAAAAGAATCTGAAGAGGAAGACCACCAGGCTTACGACCCCTCGCAAGAACAGGAACAACCCGGATCAGGCAAGCAGAGCTTGTTGCATTCTTATTACTGTTGTCGTATGTGTATTTGCTTGTACTTAATTGTGAGCTATACGTTATGTATCATGATTATCGTTCGTACGACTAGCATGCTAGGGTTTCACGATATGTTCTCGTCAGGAGTGTTGGATTTGGATTGGGACATGATGTGGTCAGTTATGGTTATAAATCAACCTCGTACCCTAACAACTTAAACTAATAAGGTGAGTTGTGAGTGCCGAGGGCGTGCACAAAGGGTACGGTTGATGTTAATAGCAGTCGAGACGGCGACCCAGGGATGTGTGAAGGTTTTTGTCGCCACATCAACCATACGCCAGAGTGTTATTGTCCCTGTAACACGTGAACGTTAGGCGGAGATCTTCCCTGCGGCATAGTTGGGGTAAGCCTCCCTGCTTTTGGGGGCTCGCTACCCCCAAATGATTATGCACCCAATATGGGCGCAGGTGGTCGTATCTTCCGGTAACGCTTCGAGAGATTAAATGCTAATGTGTTTTCCCATGGATTGATGGGATTTGAGAAATTTGAGTTATCTTGATGGCTGAAAACTTGGTAATTGGAATTGACTGTGAATTCGATTATGAACTGGATAATGGATTTGGATTGTCTGATATGATCTCGGGGTGAAATAGTTGTGATAGGTTGTACCCTGAATTAATTTGTTACTTAGTCACTCTTTACTTCACCTTCTTAATGTTATATTCTTAATTTGTTTATTGTTACTCTGAGAAGCATTCATGTTTAATTGTGGTTGTACTAGTATGAGTAGGACATTTAATCAAGCACGGATAAGTCTTGCGAGTACATTCGTACTCACCCAGGTTATCCCTGGAGCTTGCAGGTGAGCCGGTGGTCGAAGATTACTTTGACAATGCTTAAGCTTGGTTTCCTCGGTAGTGTTCGAACAATGGGATAGTTGGTGTTTTGTTCAGCGGTCACTGCGCCGCTGTGGGACTCACTTATTTTGCTTCCGCTGTTGTTAAGTTTCCCCGTACTCGGATATGCTTCCGGTGATAACCGACTGATGTAATATGTTGTCCCATCGTGGACTGTTATTAAGTAATATCGTATTGTAGAGCTTTGTGATGATATCCGAGTTGTTAATCCAGGCTGCCCCTGCACAATGCGTGAATGATATGAAGTGTATGGGTATGCCGTGAAGGATCGAGGCCGTACCATTTTCTACTAAGTCGAGCAGGTGTTGGTTGAGTGACCCGCTGGCTGAGATGCAGTGCCGGCCAGGCAGGGTGTGGGCGTTCTACCGGGCTTTCGAGCGACCCACTAGCTTCCGAGCTAGGTTAGGGTGTGGGTAGAATCGCCGGGCTCCTCCGACCTTGCTTGTCGTGGTAGGATTCGGGAACGACTCTGACCCTTCACCGGGTTACGGAATCGTATGTGGTTTTGGGAAGAGTGGTCGCTTCCGGCCGGCTCGCACATGGCGGGTGTCGGATCGCTCTACCTTGGTGCGTACGGCACAGGTACCGTGCCACCGGGTTGGCGAGTCTTTCGGTCCTTGGCGACTTCGCGTTCCCCTAATCATATGCTATTCCGGGTCCGTGACACATTGTAACGTTTATTTCACCGTAAGGTGATCTAAAACGCAGCCCCACCTATGAATTATGTCGAACGTATTAATGCAATCGAGAATTGTTGTCAATCGTTCTTACAATTGTTTTGTACTTCATTTTCTTGTGAAAATGTGTATGAAATAATGTGGCATGTTCATGAATACCTCGCTGCACCATTGTGGAAATACATTAGTTCTCCATTTCCCAAGTGTTGCCGTCTCATTCTGTTGTCCTTTGGTTGCAACAGTATGGCAACTGGAACCCGTGGAGCTGCTCGTGGTCGCCGTGAGCGTGAAGAGGAGGAAGTGCCACCTCCCCCTCAGCAGCCCAACATCACGGACCTGCTTGCAACGCAGAACCGAATTCTGGAGCAACTCGCGCGCAATCAAGGTGCAGCAGGCGGTCAAGCCCGAGGTGGTCTAGCTGATTTTTAGCGGACTCAACCGGCAGACGATCCGTTGAAGGCAGATAATTGGGTCCGTACCATCGAAAGAAAGCTTCAGCTAGCACAGTGCGTGGAGCACGACAGGTCAACTTCGCCTCCCACTACCTCGAAGGAGCCGCCGCAGATTGGTGGGAGAACTTCCTGGCTATGCAGGCGCAAGGTCATGTGGTCACGTGGGCCGAGTTTCGAACCGGCTTCCGTGAGTTCCACATCCCTTCTGGCATCATGGCATTGAAGAAAGAAGAGTTCCGCAACCTGCGTCAAGGCAAGAAATCGGTCCTTGAGTTCCTCCGTGAGTTCAACCATTTGGCGTGGTATGTACCTCGTGAAGTATCTACGGACGAAGATAAAGTGGAGAAGTTTATGGGTAAGCTGAATGAAGAACTGCAAGCTAAGCTCGCTACCGTCGATGTGCGTGATTTCCAGCACCTCGTGGATAAGGCCATCAAGGTAGAGGCCAAGGAGTTAGCCCTCGACAAGACTCGCAAGTGCGAGAGAGAAATGCTGAGATCTGCCGCCAGCAGTTCGCAGAAGCCGCGGGTGTGGCAGCAACCACCACCCCGTTCCGCAGGACTGTACCTGCAGAGGCCGCAAGGTTTCGTTCCACGTCCCCAGCAGCAAAGCTTCCAAGCTCGTCCCCAGGGAGGGCAGTCGCAACCTGCCATGGATTGGAGTAAGGTTCAGTGTTACAACTGAGGAAAGATGGGACACCTTGCGAGCTGTTGTACTGCGCCGTGCACGGGACTCTCCTTTGCCCCCAAGGTATAGCAAGGGCAAGCAAGTGGAGGCTCTCAAGTTAGGGGTCCAGCCCCTAACAAGCCTCAAGCTACCGGCTGTGGCAGGGTAAACCACGTCACCGCCGAAGAAGCATTGGATGCCCCAGAGGTGGTGTTGGGTACGCTTTCCGTTAACTCAACTCTTGCCACCGTTCTTTTCGATTCCGGAGCATCCCATTCCTTTATCTCCAGCAAGTTTGCACATGATAACCGTGTTCCATCATCAGCATTGCATTATCCCCTTATTGTTGCAACACCCGGCTCGGAGCTGAGAACCGAGCTCGTTTGTGAAGGTGTTAAGCTAGAGATTGGTCAAGAGTTATTTCTAGCTAATATGGTGGTTCTTAGATCGAAGGGTTTAGATGTTATATTGGGCATGAATTGGTTGGTCCAGCACAAGGCGAAAATAGATTGTGCCGAAAGGTCCGTCTCCCTTGTTGCCAACTCCGGCAAAGAAGTGAAGTTTGTATCACCAGCTTCGTCAGGGCATCTTTTTGCCATGAGCGGCACTCAAGACCAGGGAATCAAGCTTGTTCCTGTGGTATGTGAGTACTCGGACGTCTTCCCTGAAGAATTGCCGGGTATGCCCCCTGACCGTGCAGTGGAGTTCGTCATCGATCTTCCACCCGGTACTGCTCCTATTTTGAAGCGTCCGTATCGGATACCCCCGAACGAGTTGTTGGAGATGAAGAAGCAACTCAAAGAGCTTGAAGGTAAGGGTTTCATTAGACCCAGTTCCTCGCCATGGGGTTGCCCAGCCATGTTTGTGAAGAAAAAGGATTCAAGCCTGCAGATGGTAGTTGATTACCGCCCGTTAAATGAGCTTACCGTGAAGAATAAGTATCCTCTCCCTTGAATTGATGACCACTTTGACCAGTTAACCGGAACCTGTGTCTTCTCCAAAATCGACCTCAGGTTGGGCTACCACCAGATAAAGATCAGATCTGAAGATATCCCAAAGACAGCCTTTACCACTCGATATGGGTCATACGAATACACTGTGATGTCACTCGGTTTGACCAATGCTCCTTCCACATTTATGCAACTCATGAATTCGGTATTCATGGAGTACCTTGATCGATTTGTTGTCATCTTTATTGATGACATCCTCATCTATTCCAAGTCTGAACCGGAGCACGAAGACCACTTGAGAATGGTGCTCGACAAGCTCCATGAGCATCGTCTGTATGCAAAGTTCTCGAAGTGTGAATTTTGGAAACACCAAGTGGAGTTCTTGGGTCATGTGCTTTTAGCTGATGGTGTCGCGGTAGACCCAAGCAAAGTGCAAGCCGTCCAAGAATGGAAGCAACCTAAGTCAGTTACCCAGATCCGCAGTTTTCTTGGATTGGTGGGTTATTACCGTTGATTCATCGAAGGTTTCTCTTCCATAGCGAAGCCAATGACCGAGTTGTTGAAGAAGGATAAGAAGTTTGTGTGGTCCGATAAGTGTGAAGAGAGTTTCCAAGAGCTCAAGAAGAAATTAACATTAGCTCCAGTGCTTATCCTCCCGGATATCCACAAAAGCTTTGAAGTTTATTGCGATGCTTCACGAAATGGGTTGGGTTGTGTCCTCATGCAAGAAAGTCGCGTGGTAGCTTATGCTTCCTGTCAGTTGTGTCCTCATGAGGCCAATTATCCCACTCACGACTTGGAGCTAGCAGCCGTGGTTCACGCCCTCAAGATTTGGCGCCATTACCTCATCGGTAACCGTTGCGAAATCTTTTTGGATCATAAGAGTTTGAAGTATTTATTTACTCAATCAGATCTAAATCTTCGGCAACGGAGATGGCTTGAGCTCATCAAGGACTACGATTTGGGTTTAAATTATACCCCCAGCAAGGCCAACGTCGTCGCCGACGCACTTAGCTGGAAAGCCTATTGCAACAATACCTCAATTCTTGAGCAACAACCACCGCTCCATTTGGAATTTCAGCGGCTTAACCTTGAAATGGTCGAGCAAGGCTTTCTTGCCACCTTAGAAGTAAAACCAACCTTAGAAGATCAAATCAAGGCTGCACAAGTGCAGAGTGTCGGTGTGCAGAAGATAAGAGAGAAGGTGAAGAATGGTGCCGCTACCTGTTTCACCGAAGATGAGAACGGAGTTCTGTGGTTTGGAGAAAGACTTGTGGTGCCCAAGGACCAGCAACTAAAGGATTTGATCCTTCATGAAGCCCATAATTCCCCACTGTCCATCCATCCCGGCAGCACCAAGATGTACCAAGATATCCGTCGTCGATTTTGGTGGACCCGAATGAAGCGGGAGATAGCCCGTTTTGTTGCTGAATGCGATGTGTGCCATCGTGTGAAGGCTGAGCATCAAAGACCAGCGGGTATGCTTCAACCACTCCCTATCCCCGAGTGGAAATGGGAAGAGATCGGTATGGATTTCGTGGTAGGATTGCCGAAATCTCCAAAGGGCAACGATGCCATATGGGTGATTGTGGACCGCCTCTCCAAGGTAGCTCACTTCATCCCCGTGAAGACCACTCATAAGGTGAGTCAATTAGCGGAGTTGTATATCGCTCGAATCGTTTGTCTCCATGGTGTTCCCGCAAGGATCGTTTCGGATCGAGGCACCCAGTTTACCAACCGGTTTTGGAAATGTTTGCATGAGGCCATGGGAACCTCCTTATCTTTTAGCACCGCCTTTCATCCTCAAACCGGAGGTCAAATTGAAAGAACCAATCAAACCCTTGAAGATATGTTGAGGTCTTGTGCCCTCACTTTCGGTTCCAATTGGGAGAAATGCTTGCCGTATGTGGAGTTTGCCTACAACAATAGTTACCAAGCTAGCCTCGGTATGGCACTGTTCAAAGAACTCTACGGAAGAAAATGCAGGACTCCCCTAAACTGGTCCGAGACCGGTGAGAGACAGTTATTTGGACCTGATGCAATTAAGGAAGCAGAAGCTCAAGTTCGCCTCATACGAGAATGCCTTCGTGAAGCTCAATCGAGACAGAAGAGTTACGCTGATCCACATCGCCGAGAAGTTACCTTCTAGGTTGGGGACAGTGTGTATCTCAAGGTCACTCCGTTCAAAGGTGTCCGTCGCTTCGGAGTGAAAGGGAAGCTAGCCCCGCGGTAAATCGGTCCATACCGAATCCTAGCCAAACGAGGGACCGTGGCATATCAGTTGGAGTTGCCTCCCTCGTTGTCCCAATCGCATGATGTCTTCCATGTGTCCCAGCTGAAGGCTTGTCATCGCGTCCCTGAAACGAAGGTCAACCCCGAGATAGAAGAGCTACAAGAAGACCTCACTTATCGAGAACATCCAGTGTGTATTCTTGATGAGACTGAGCGTAAGACTCGGAACCGTACCGTCAAGTTCTTCAAGGTCCAGTGGAGCAACCATACGGAAGACGAAGCTACATGGGAACGTGAAGATTGGCTCAAGACCGAGTTTCTATCCTTGTTTGCCGACCGTTAGAGATCTCGGGTCGAGATCTTTTTAAGGGGGGTAGGTCTTGTAATACCCAACTTATATTACGATTAGGGTTTTGCTTTTCCTCATGCATACATGCCATCATCCCCACCCACACTTTATTTAAACTTAAATGTGATATGATCACATTTTATAGAATACGTACATATCTCATCCTCGGTGGATAAATCTACAAACACCAATCAACTTATTTGAATTCGCAAATACCAATACCAGCAAAAGTAGGTGGAGGAAGAATTAGGGCTCCTGGTAGGGTCACCCCTCAAAGGTTCCCTTCCCAAAGTTTCGCCGAAAACCCTAAAGACTTGCTAGTTCGATCGGGGATGTCAACCTCAAATTGCAAAAAGGGGCAGAACTGTAATTACACATTCAGGTAATGTTCCCAAGGGTGGAAAGTTTCAAAATCTATAATTAGCTATAAAAATGGTTAGCCTAGCTACATGCAAATTTCTGGAATTTATGAAAAGGATTAAGAACTAGTTGCAGTTCAAACCAGCTTTTAGGTCCTATTTGAATTTGAATTCAAATTTAGGCCAAATCAACTCCAAATAGTTTCAAAATGTAATGAGAGGTTCCATACTTGTACATAAACATCCTGTAAAAATTTCATAAATTTTGGAGCTCATTCGGATGCTCATTTGATTTATCAAAGTTCAGCTGAGGTTTAAAAGAAAATGAAAAAGAAAATCCAAAAGAAAACCAGGCCGTGGCCTATTGGGCCTCACCCGGCCGGCCCGCCAGCCCCCCCATTCCCCTCACCCTGTCGCGTGGGCCCCCTCTGTCATTCCCCACGCCCCTCCTCTCTCCCCGCCATGCGGGCCCCGCCTGTCAGGGGTTCTTCCCCACGTCGCCGCCGCTGAGTGGCCTTGAGGGGCAGCGGAGCCACCTCACCGTCCCGACCGGCCGCCCTATTTAAGGCGCGTTCGGACAGGCCGCCTCCTCTCCGCCCCATACCCGAGAAACCCTAGCTCACCCTCTTCCTTCCCGGCACCGAGCCCTTCCAATCAAGGCCTTCTTCTCCGACACCGGTGACTCCTCCGGCGAGAAATCGCGCAGCCTCCGGTGAGCCCCGACCTCCATTGCTTCGCTCCCGAGCTCCCCCGCCTCTCCCCGCACCTCCTTCGCCCCTTCTTTTGCGGATCTGGACCAAGCTCTGCCGCTGCATCGTCATCTTCCCCTCCACCGGCCGCTTCTCCGGTGAACCTATCCCGACGCAACCAATGCACCCCGAGCTCCATTTTCTAGCTCCCGAGTATCTACTTCTCCTCCCTAACCTCTCCATCCCCTCTTTTCATAGATCCACGACCGGAACGACCTCCCCACCGGTCACCGAAGCATCCTGCCACCGGTCACCGCTGCGAGCTCCCCTGCCGGCCTTCTCCGTCTTCTCCGCGTCGCGCCTTGGCATTAGGGTGAGCTGCTGATCCTCCCACCGCCTTTCCCCAACCTTGCCGAGCTCTGTAGCACCCAAGGGCGGTTCTCCGGTGAGCCTCCGGTGAGAGCGCCGTCTCCCGAGCGGTTTCCCCGGTCGGGTCAGAGAGAGAGGGAGGAAAGAGAAAGAGAAAGAGAGGTGAGGGAGTAAGGGGCCGACGTGGCAAGCTCGGGTTGGTTGCCCGAGCCCATCAGCGGCCAGCTGGACCCCGTGGACCGGTTAGCCCTGACAGCGGGCCCCCCTCGTCGGCCAGATGGGTTGGTTTGGGGTAGCGTCCCTCAGGTGTATTTAGCATTTTCTGGTTCGGCCGAAAATAGAAATTAGGGTTTAGGGTATATTTCCATTTTGGGTAGTTTTTGAAACTGCGATATCTTTTGAACCGTAACTCCAAATGTAGCAAATTTTATATCGTTGGAATCCTTGTGAAATGCTCTACAATCTGGTCTGGATGAAAATTTAGGAATTTGAAATATAAAACCAGGACAAGCTAAGTTAAATTATTTCATTCCCTCTCATACGATATTCTTCGATGATTCCTAACTCGATGGATATATCTCCAAAATTAGTGATCCCAGTTGCGTTAGATTCATATCGCTGAACACTTTCATAATCTAACCATTTCAGGTCATGATAATATTCTGAATAGTAACCTTCGAATCAAAAGCGAGCCCAAACTTAAATTTGCATGCATGCACCGTTAGGGTTACGATTTCACTTCCACCAGTTACCTTAGGAAATACTCATTATCGTATCTCCTTAAAATCAGTAGGTCAACATAGAATGCATACCAAGCATTATTTCCCATGCATACATGCTGGGTCTCATTGCTTCTTTTTCTCATTTGTTTTCGGTATCGCTTGTTGCTCGAAATAGAGCCCGAAGAAGAAGACCACCAGGCTCACGAATCAATGCAAGATCAGGAACCCTGCGATCAAGGCAAGCAGAGCTTGTTGCATCCCTGTTATTTTATCACAGGCTTGATTACTAGTAATATGTGAATGTCTAGTTAGAGTTTATGAGTGGAACTGTTTAGGTTTGTTCTGGGAAGTCATGTTTTTCTGTGATAGTTGAGAATTTAACTTGATGCCCTACCAACTTGAAATTAATTAAAAGTGAGATGCGAGAGCCGAAGAGGGTAGGTGCACGATGGATACGACGGGTATATTTGATGGCATGAATGCGACCAGGTATAAGGAGAGTTTGTCGCTATACCCCTCTGAGGTTACTCCATCGTAGTACTCCTCTTGTCACGCGTGGACGTCAGCAGAAGTCACCGCTATGGGTATATCTGATGGCAAGTCTCGGTCACTCGGAGCCTTGCAACCTCCGAGTGAGGAGCACTCGGTATATCCATGGTAGTTGTGCATCCGGTGACGGACCGAGAGATTGGTTGGAATGAATATGTGATAGGTTGAGAACGCTCATGATTGTTGCCGGACTCACCGCTATGGGTTATCTGATGGCAAGTCTCAGTCACTGGAGCTTTGCAACCTCCGAGTGAGGAGCACTCGATATTCCCATAGTAGTTGGATTTGTCGGATCGTTTGGGACCAATAGTTTGGAGGGTCCGGGATGGTCGGGTTCGACGGTTTGGTCGGGTGGTTCGGGACAACTAGAGGAGATCCGGACGGACCGTTTGGAAGTTCCGGGACGGTCGGGTTGGACGGTTTGGTCGGATGGTTCGGGACCAACAGTTTGGAGGGTCCGAGACGGTCGGGTTGGACGTTTTGGTCGGACGGTTCGGCACAACTAGAGGAGAAACGGACCTTCTTCCGGACGGACCGTTTGGAAGTTCCGGGACGGTCGGGTTGGACGGTTTGGTCGGATGGTTCGGGACAATTAGAGGAGATCAGGACCTTCTTTCGGACAGACCGTTTGGAAGGTCGGGTTGGACGTTTTGGTCGGATAGTTCGGGACCAACAGTTTGGAGGGTCCGCGACGGTCAGGTTGGATGGTTTGGTCGGATGGTTTGAGACCAACAGTTCAGAGGGTCCGGGGTGGTCGGGTTGGACGGTTTGGTCGGATGGTTCGGGACAACTAGAGGAGATCCGGACCTTCTTCCGGATGGACCGTTTGGAAGTTCAGGGACGATCGGGTTGGGCGGTTTGGTCGGATGGTTCGGGACAACTAGAGGTGATCCGGACCTTCTTCCGGACGGTCCGTTTGGAAGTTCCGGGACGATCGGGTTGGAAGGTTTGGTTGGATGGTTCGGTAGAGCTAGAGGAGAACCGGACCTTCTTCCAGACGGACCGTTTGGAAGGTCCGGGAAGGTCAGGTTGGACGGTTTGGTCAGATGGTTTGGGACAATTAGAGGAGTTCTAGACCATCCGGACAGACCATTTGGAACTTCCAGGGCAGTCGGGTTGGACGGCTTGGTCGGATGGTTCACGACCAACAGTTTGGAGGCTCTGAGACGGTCGGGTTGGACGGTTTGGTTGGATGGTTTGGGACCAATAGTTTGGAGGATCTGAGATGGTTCGGTCGAACGGTTCGGTCGGATGGCTCGGGACCAACAGTTTGGAGGGTCCGAGACGGTCCGGTAGGATGGTTTGGTCAAATGGTTTGGGACAACTACAGGAGATCCGGACCTTCTTCCGGACGGACCATTTGGATGTTTCGGGACGGTCGGGTTGGACGGTTTGGTCGGATGGTTCAGGATAACTAGAGGAGATCCAGACCTTCTTCCGGATGGAACGTTTGGAAGCTCCGGGACGGTCGGGTTGGACGGTTTGGTCGGATTTTTTGGGACCAACAGTTTGGAGGGCCCGGGACGGTCGGGTTGGACGGTTTGGTCGGATGGTTCGGGACAACTACAGGAGATCCGGACCTTCTTCCGGACGGACCGTTTGTAAGGTCCGGGACGGTCGGGAGGGACGGTTTGGTTGGATGGTTCGGGACCAACAGTTTGGAGGATCTGAGATGGTTGGGTTGGACGGTTTGGTCGGATGGCTCGGGACCGACAGTTTGGAGGTTCCAGGACGGTCCGGTAGGATGGTTTGGTTGAATGGTTCGGGACAAATACAGGAGATCCAGACCTTCTTTCGGACGGACCATTTGGATGTTGTAGGACGGTCGGGTTGGACGGTTTGGTCGAATTGTTCGGGACCAACAGTTTGGAGGGTCCGAAACAGTCGGTTGGACGGTTTGGTCGGATGGTTCGGGACCAACAGTTTGGAGGGTCAAAGACAGTCAGGTTGGACGGTTAGGTCGGATGGTTTGGGACAACTAGAGGAGATCCAGACCTTCTTCCAGACAGACCGTTTGGAAGTTCCGGGACGGTCGGGTTGGACAGTTTGGTCGGATGGTTCGGGACAACTAGAGGAGAACCGGACCTTCTTCCGGACAGACCGTTTCGAAGGTCCGGGATGGTGGGGTTGGACAGTTTGGCCGGATGGTTCGGGACAACTAGAGAAGATCAGGACCTTCTTGAGGACGGACTATTTGGAAGTTTCGGGACGGTCGCGCTGGACGTTTTGGTCGGATGGTTCGGGAACAACAGTTTGGAGGGTCCGAGACGGTCGGGTTGGATGGTTTGGTCGGATGGTTCGGGACCAACTGCACGGAGGGTCCGGGGTGGTCGGGTAGACGGTTTGGTCGGATGGTTCAGGACAACTAGAGGAGATCCCGACCTTCTTCTGGACGGACCGTTTGGAAGTTCCTAGACGATCGGGTTGGGTGGTTTGGTCGGATGGTATGGGACAACTAGAGGAGATCCGGACCTTCTTCCAGACGGACCGTTTGGAAGTTTCGGGACGATCGGGTTGGATGGTTTGGTCGGATGGTTCGGGAGAACTAGAGGAGAACCGGACCTTCTTCCGGATGGACCGTTTGGAAGGTCCGGGATGGTCGGTTTGGATGGTTTGGTCGGATGGTTTGGGACAATTAGAGGAGAGCTAGACCTTCCGGACGGACCATTTGGAAGTTAAAGGGCAGTCGGGTTGCACGGTTTGGTCGGATGGTTTGGTCGGATGGTTCAGGACCAACAATTTGGAGGTTCCGGGATGGTCGGGTTGGATGGTTTGGTCGGATGGTTCAGGAGAACTAGAGGAGAACCGGACCTTCTTCCGGACAGACCGTTTCGAAAGTCCGGGACGGTCGGGTTGGATGGTTTGGTCGGATGGTTTGGGACAATTAGAGGAGATGTAGACCTTCCGGACGGACAATTTGGAAGTTCCAGGGCAGTCGGGTTGGACTGTTTGGTCGGATGGTTCGGGACCAACAGTTTGGAGGCTCTGTGACGGTCGGGTTGGACGGTTTGGTTGGATGGTTTGGGACCAACATTTTGGAGGATCTGAGATAGTTGGGTTGGACGGTTTGTTCGGATGGCTCGGGACCAACGGTTTGGAGGGTCCAGGATGGTCCGGTTGGATGGTTTGGTCGAATGGTTTGGGACAACTACAAGAGATCTGGACCTTCTTCCGGACGGACCGTTTGGATGTTCCGGGATGATAGGGTTGGACGGTTTGGTCGAATGGTTCGGGACCAATAGTTTGGAGGGTCCGAGACAGTCGGGCTGGACGGTTTGGTCGGATGGTTCGGGACCAACAGTTTGAAGGGTCGGAGACAGTCGGGTTGGACGGTTTGGTAGGATGTTTCGGGACAACTAGAGGAGATCCAGACCTTCTTCCGGACGAACCGTTTGGAAGCTCCGGGATGGTCGAGTTGGACGGTTTGGTCGAATGTTTCGGGACCAACAGTTTGGAGGGCCCGGGAAGGTCGCTGTGAGGGACCCGATATTTTAATCCGAATCAAGGAATTCACAACAAGTGAAGATGGTGACCATAGCCGCTACCTGCGACGGACTATGGCCCACCCTCGCCCGTGCGACATGCATACGACACAATGCGTATGACTCACCACGGCCTGATTGAGGGATCACGATTCCAAAAACATACGCCACAATGCGTATGACTCACTTTGGCAATGGACCGTGCATTCACTTTGCACTTCACTTGATTCGAGCTAAAACAACAAGTTCCTCCATATGCATCCAACCACACTCCCCATTTCAACATACACGCATGACAGATGGGAGGTGGGGGCATATGTTGGACAGCAAGCATATCATCACACGAACCACTACGATACGACAATACTACTAGCTGTCCACGTTGTGAACTATTCAGTTTACATCATTCGGTGATAACCGGAAACATATTCAAATATAAAGTATTTAAACAACAGCGGAAGAAAGTTAAGTGGGTCCCACAGCGGCGTATCGACCGCTGACCAAAAACCAACCAAAATAATTCCCATGAGTCGTAAGCCAACCAAGAAAACCAAGAATTTAGGCATCCTCGAAGTAATCCTCAACCACTGGCTCACCTGCAAGATCTAGGAATATCCTAGGTGAGTACAAAAGTACTCACAAGACTTATTCGTGCTTGATTGAATGCCCTACACATACTAGTATAGCAGCAAATAAACATGCGCATTTCAACTTAACAGGATACAGGCAGGAAACATGACTCGACTAACAATATGAAAGAGAATCATAATTTTCAACTTGTGGTTCAGATCCCATCCAACTCGATAGCTACCATACCAACCTCCATCCTGAATATCCAAAATCAATTGGGGCAGCCCACACCCCATTCCAATCATATATCCACAACACTAACAATTTCGACCAATTCTCTCGGACCGTTACCGGCAATCGATCACCCTGAGTGTAAAGAGTGCCTTATCCCTTGGAGGTTGCAAGGCTCCAAGGCTCTTAGACTTACCTCAACTACACCCCAGCCTCGATGTCGCTAACGTCCACGCAGTGATAAGGAAAGTACACGATGTAGTTACCTCAAGTCGGTATGGCGACAAAACTCTTCTTACACCTGTGTCACCATCAAACTACGATAAATATCGACCTTATTCATCGTGCACCCCCTTGGCTCTCACATCTCACTTAACAAGTTCAAGTTGATAGGGTGATCAGATTAATTCTCAATCATTGATATCGCACACGATACCTCCTAGGATACTAGTTGCTAAATACCGATCATACATTCCGAACAAACATCCACCACGTAAACATATACAGATAAAGCATATCAATTGTAATGCACATATGCAACAAGCTCTGCTTGCCTTGGTCGCAGGGTTCCGGATCTTGCTCTGGAGTGAAAGCCGAGTGGTCGCCTTCTTCGGGCTCTGATGCGAGCAACGAACAATACCGGAAACAAAACGAGAAAATAATGACAATGAGATCCAGCATGTATGCATGATGAATGGGTCTAGATATGCAATTCATGAAGTGACTTATCGACATTAGAAGCTTAGGGCCGTAAGAATTGACAATTGGTGATAGTAGGTTTTAATTATAACCCTAACAATGCATGAAATGTCGATTTTGCTTAATCACATGTAAAGTTAAGGTAGCTATGCACATTGTACAGTACTAATTCAAAGTGTGGATGTTCTAAAAGTATTCAACGATACAAGATTAATGCAACTGGAATTACTTAATTTGGAGCTACGAGCAGCAAGTTATGAATTGTCGAGGAACATCATACGAATAGGGGTGATTTAATACAACTTCAATTGGATCTGGATTTACATTTCAAATTTTAAAGTTTCATTCCAGCCAAGTTGTAGGAAATTTCATAAGCTTTCTAACGATATAAAATTTGCCAAAATCCGAGCTATGGATCAAAAGTTATCGCCGTTTTAATTTTGTACAAAACCCTAATCCTAATCCCTTCTCTGCCTATGAAACCCTAAATGCTAAGTACACCCGAGATGCTACATGGATTTCTGGATTTTAAATGCACCCGCTGACCGGTGGGTCCCCCTGGTCAGTGCTGACTGGATAAAGCAAGCCCAGTCAGCTGCTAACTGGATAAAGCAAGCCCAGTCAGCTGCTGACTGGGTTCCCGCAACCAATCACCAGAGGCCACGCGGCTTAACCCTCTCTCTCTCTCTTTTCTTTCTCTGGAAGGGGCCGGCGGCATTCGGGATGGCGGAGAATCACCGGAAGCTCGCTAGAGAGAGCTCGGGGAGGCTACAAGGCTTGGCATGCTCGACTGAGAATGGAAAAAGGGAGAGGAGCTCACCCCGGGGTTGATACCGTGCTCGGAGAGGATGGAGGAGCTCGGGATTGGGCTTGCGACGGCGGCCGGCGGCGAGGACCTTCGGTGACCGGTGGGGAGGGGCTTCGGAGCTCGGATCTGCGACAAAAGGAGGTGGAGAAGGTTAAGGAGGTCGCGAGGATGCTCGGGATTGAGAAAATGGAACCCGAGGTGGATCGGAACAGAGGGACGAGCTCGCCGGAGTTGGAGCCAGACTTGGAGAAGGAGGAGGCGGCGGTGGCTCTCTGGACTTGGACCTGCAGAATGGAGAGGAGGGGGAGGTGAGGAAGAATGCGAGCAAGCTCGGGAGCTCAAGAGGGGGAGGGGAAGCTCACCGGAGCAGTGGCGATTGCTCGCCGGAGCAGCTACTGGACTCGGAGAAGAAGGGGAGATTCGGGGAGCTAGGGCACGAGGGGCTAGGGTTTGCGGGGAGGAGGAGAAGGGGCTGTCGGGACAGGGCTTTTAAAAGACGGCGGCGCTCGGACAGCCGGTGGCAGGGGCACCGCCCCGCTCGGCCTCCCGTCGGCGGCGACGTGGAGCCGGAGGCCTGGCGCGTCGGCCCGTGCAGCAGAGAGAAAGGGGGCGCGGGGAGGCTGACCAGCGGGGCCCGGTAGCAGGGGAGAGAGGGAAGGCCGGCTGCAGCGTGGGTGGGGTTAGTGGGCTGGTTTGCGGGCTGGCCGAGCGGGCCCCGGCCCAAACCCCTGCTGACTTTCTTTTTTTGATTTTTCCTTTTTCCAGTTGAGCTGATTTGTAATTTTGATTTGAACACCCAACAAACTCCAAATTGATTGAAATTTTCAGTGAACTTTCAAAATGTCAATTATGAGCTACTATAAAATTTTGAGGCCACTTGGACACTGTTTGACCTGGTTTGGAAATCAAATTCAAATTAGGGCTCAAAATGGGGTTGAACTAGAACTAGGTCCTAAACTTCTCCAAAAATTTTGAAATTTGGCATGGGGCTAACATGTTTATATTCATGGCTATTCCCAAAGTTTGGCAAATTTTTATGCATATTAACTTGCCCATTTACTTAACCCTAGTTTTTATCTTGTTAGGGTTTGAAATCGAAGTTTCCATTGAGCTATCACTTCATATAACGTTTGGATCTCTCTGTAGTGACCCTATTCTCAAGACACGAGGTCAGTGTGAATTATGGCGAACAAAAACGATTTCTTCCATTCGCATGCATGCATATAGATACTTTAAAATGATTTCGATTAAAAACCCTAACTTGTGCCCTTAAGGTTAACGTGAGATCGGACCGCAAAACTACTGCCACTAAAACTTATGATTTTAAAATTCGTATATGTTCCCAACTAATTAATCCTCCATAAATTTTTGCAAGTCAAGTAGAACTCGTTTATATACTTAGACCTAGAATTATTTCTTTTCAAAGCTGGCCTCCTCGAACAAAATTGAGATAAGTTAATTAACTAATCCTCCTCTACTCCGAGTATAATAAAATTTTATATTTACAAGTTAACTGTCGTATTGATGAAAAATAATCGAAGAAATAATTCACGTACCAGGATTCCAAATTCATTTTTGGTCTACATACAAATAAACTAGGGCATTACTGTTAATATGTAAAAGTTTCGAAACTAGGGTTATAGATTTTTAATTGGCTCTAAAGCTGCAAAGAAATAGGCAAACAAAATAAAATGGAAATTTCTCCTGCCCGTGGGCCCCGCTGGCAGCCTCCCATTCCCCACACCACATAGCTTTTCTCTTTCCCCTGTTCATTTTCTCCACCTGGCCTCTGCTGCAGTCCATCTTCTCCACGTAGCAAGCCACCCTCTGCTGCAGCTCGTTTTATTCCCCATCTCTTCTCTCCTTCCCTGGCAAACTCCCCTGCCGAGCTCCCCAAGGAACGCCACCCTAGCTGCGCCGCCAGCCTCCCCTTCCTCCCATCTCCCCATCCACCACCGGTCGCGCGCCACCCCAGCCCCGCACCGCCGGGCCCCGCTCGCTTCGGCTGCCCCGTGGCCGCCGCCGGCCTCCCTCCTGAGCCCCGCCGCTCCAGGTCCGCCGTCGGCCACCCTCCCTCCGCCTCTCCAACAGCCGCCTCGCTGTAGGGCCCGGCTGAGCCCGGCTCCCCTGCGCTAGGGCTCCTCCCCCTGCCATGCGCCACCCACCTGGCCACCGCCGCCCATGAGCTCGCCGGCTGCCCTGGGGCCGCGCCCCTCATCTCCTCCCCATGCGCTGCCGCCACTGCCGGCAGCTCCCTCCGGCCAGCCCCTGCTCCGCGCCGCCATCGCCTGACTCCGGTCCGGGGGATGAGCCCGCCGCCCCACCAGGTCCCGAAGCTCCCTCGCGCCGACGCCGTCTTCCCGGAGCTCCCCGACGCGGTGCCGTTTCACCGAGCTGCCACCTCTCCCCATGCCGGCCTCCTCACCACCCCGCATCGCGAGCTCCTCCGCCGACTCGGCTTCCCCACCGCTGGGTCCGCCGCCAGCTCCTACCCCCGCCAAGCCCCTGTCGTCCTTGCTTTTCTCCCCGTCGGCCAGATCCCGAAAGCCCCGCAGCTCCTCCTCTGCTGCATGCATGCTCTGGAGCGAGCTCTCGCCGAGGGACCCGACGCCGTCATCTCCGCCCTAGCGCCGGCCATGGTGGCTGGTGAGCCACCCGAGCAGGCTCCACGGTGGCCGGTGCTCCGTTTTCCCCACGACCGCATCTCCTCCAAGCACCGCGATCGGCGTTCCTGTCTCCACGTCCGGCCGATTCCTCCGCTGCGTCAAATCGTCTGGTTCACTTCCGTGCATGTGGCGTTGCTGCCGCCATGAGGGACAGCCATGGAAGCTCCCAGCAGCCACAGTCGTCGTCGGTGAGCCTCTCGACTGTGACGCATGACCGGCGCAAACTCTCGATTAGCAGTACTTCGCGCTTAAGGCAAATTATACGAGCTAATAAGTGAACTTGGTGTATTACTTTGTTGCCGACTGACCAAGTCAAGTAGATAATCACCCGTTAATCTGTTGGGTTAGGTTAGTTGTTCGCTGTAGGGTAGAGTATTAACCGTTAGCATAATCATTAGCAGTTAAAGAACCGATCGAAGTCGACGAATACCCGAATTACTAGATGATCAGTGTACCCGATCCCATCCTGTGCCTATAACCATTCTATAGATAAGTATAGTTTCTGAATTCCTAGGATTTTAGTTAAGATTGACGAATCTGTTGATGAATCCCTCGGTAAGTACGCTAGGGTTAGGAACACTTTACTGATGAGCTGCTAACCACCTTACCGAGATATTAATGAATCAGTTTCATATTCGCACATGTTGGTCTAGCTAATGTGTTGGCCACTCCAACTATTGGTTAACCATTTATCAGTACGAGTAATAAACCCATAACTTAGGTGATGCGGGAAATCCTTATTTAAAAGGTTCACCAAGTTGTGACTAATCAAACTAATATAACATGAAAACTTGAATGGTTAACATGTTCCCACCAAATGCCGATTACTGCAATCCTGGTCTAACAATAAATAGCTGCCTATATAGTATTAGTTAGGTTTAGCTGTGAAAGGACCGACCTAGGGATCGCTACGCCTGGTGTAACTCATATCATCTCCAAACTAAACGATACTAATCACGTTAGATTAGTGGTAGACTTTCCCACACCTAACGATAATCCATTAAGTTAAGGACTAATATAAGGGAGCTACCTACCGCCAATACGTTAGCCACGGGTTAGCACAATTAGTATATTATTATAATTAGCTTTCCCGTTACGGCGGATTGAACCCACATCACAACCCTAAGAAAAGGATATACCAACTCGACTCTTCATGTTATCCCCAGTGGAAATACTTTAATTGATCTACCGATACTTAATCTAATGTTCCTTACCGAGAAGAAGACAGGAAATGCTAAACTTGATTCAATTTGTAGAATTAATAATGCCATTGTTGTGCACGATACTGTAATATACATTCCAGCAATAATTAAATTACACCGTTAGGTTTAGTAATATACGCTAGAGAATCTAGCTTAACAACCAAACTAAAATGCTCAGTATCATAACTCACCTAGGATCCGCGCGAAAACCTACCATTCCACGCATGCATCCATGTAGTTGTTCATCCACCATTAAAGTTATACCGCAACTAAAACTAAACCAACATCTGGAATGAACACAAACCTGCTTATGTATTTGTATACCTTATTTTAAATCCACCGTAGTTGCATCCATATTACTGGCATTCATGCATCTTCGTCCTTTTTCGAATTAGTTCTTAGGATTGCTTTTTTCCCTTTTTAGAGGTCACTTGCTTCTTACCGGTGTTTCAAGTATTCTGGAGTTCTCCCGCATGCTCCCCGCAAGATCAGGAATAACCCGAACAAGGCAAGCAGAGCTTGTTGCATTTTTACTTCCCGTACTCTTGTGTATGCATTGTTTATGTGTGCTTATGTGTGAATGATTACTTGTATGTCACGTATGAGGTTGAGCACACTAGTATGTGTAGGATGTGTCCTAGGTTGAGAACATCTGATGACTCTTCAACTAAATTGCTAAGTGAGTTGGGAGAGCCGAGGGCGTGCACAATGGGTACGGTTGGTGTTAAATGCCGGGTGATGGTGACCCAGGAGTGAGAAGAGTTTTGCCGCTGCACCAACCCTATCTCCAGTGTGTCACCATCCCTTATTACCGCGTGGTCGTTGCCGGACTCCCCACATCTGGATTACCTGATGGTAAGACTCGGTCACTGGAGCTTTGCAACCTCCAGGTGAAGAGCACTCGATATTTCCCATGGTGGTTGTTCTGCCGGTAACGGACCGAGAGATTAATTGGAATGAAAATGTGATAAGTTGAAAACCCTTATGGTCGTTGCCGAACTCACTGCTATGGGTTATCTGATGACAAGACTCGTGAGGAGCACTCGATACTTCCCGTAGCAGTTGCATTGCCGGGACGATCCAGGGTGGTCGAATAAATGTGGGTTGGAACGCTAGCGAGAATCAACACTGAGGATAGTTGAGGTAAGACTCCATGCACTTTGAGAGGCTCGCTACCTCCAAACTGTTATGCACTCACTATGCCTGCAGGGGTTGAGTTGTCGTTAGTGGATTTTGATTTAGGGGCTGCCCTAATTGGATTGGATGATTTGAGCTCGTGGTGAATTGGTTGCAGTTTGTTTGTATTCCTGAGCAATACTGTTACTTAGTCCGCCTTTATTTCACCTTGTTAATGTTATGTTCTTAGTTTGTCTATTGTTACTCTGAGAAGCATTCATGTTTAATTGTTGTTGTACTAGTATGAGTAGGACATTTAATCAAGCACGAATAAGTCTTGCGAGTACGTTTGTACTCACCTAGGTTATTCCTAGAGCTTGCAGGTGAGCCGGTGGTTGAAGATTATTTTGATGATGCCTGAAATTGCGTTTCCTCGGTTGTGTTCGACTCATGGGATAAATTGTAGCTTTTGGGTCAGCGGTCACTGTACCGCTGTGGGACTCATTTACCTTGCTTTCGCTGTCGTTTAAATTCTCCGTACTCGGATATGTTTTCGGTTATGGCCGAATGATGTAATGTGTTGTCCCATCGTGGACAGTTACTAGTGATATCATATTTGTAGAGCTTTGTTGTGATATCCGAGTTGTTATCCGAGTTGCCCATGTACAATGCGTGTATGTGATGAAGTATGTGGGCAACGGTGCAGCGGTATTATTGCGTGTCAGGATTGCGTTTCATGATGGCAGAGGTGAGCGAACCACTAGTCATGTGTAGCTTTGGTTGAGTCAATCCAGGGGATTCATTCCGTACTCGCTAAGTCTCCTACGACCGTCACGCCTCGCGCTGACGGCAGAGCAGAGCTGGAACTCCCAGAGTTCACACTTCGTGGCTAGGTTAGGTTGAGGGGATGCATATCCCGGGCTCTAGTCCTCCTATGACCATCGCGGAGCGCAGGCTTATCACGCGGTATTACCTCTTCACTGGCATCTGGAATCTGCAGGTGGTTCTGAGAAGATTGGTCGCTTCCGGCCGGCTCGCACGTGGCGGGTGTCGGATCGTTCCGCCTCGGTGCGTACGGCGCAGGTACCGTGCCACCGGGCTGACGAGTCCTTCGGTCCTTGGCGACTTCGCGTTCCCCTAATCACCTATGGAT